>WEIV01010148.1:357408-379978 GCA_013390005.1 Calyptomena viridis | reverse complement strand
TTTATGATGAGTACTCCCACCATCACACAAATTCTTGTCATTTTTGAACAGAGAACCTGCTTGCACATAAACACACTGTGTTCAAGTGCTTTATGACTATTTATTGCTTGCTATAAAAGTGGACAGGCCCAGAAGGCTGCTGTGATTCCCCACAGCAAGGCAGAGTCTGTTCAGCCTTGGTCTACCTCCTCTTTTCACTGAGGGAGAGAGAAAGAAGGAAATAACCATGTGGTTTTATTCCTATCTCATTTTTCACTATTATTGATTCTACTTCTTACTTTATCTTCTGGAAAAAGTACAGTTCAGTAAGGAAGGGCACAAGGGCTCTTCACTTTGTTGCCACAAGAGTGGCNCAGGGGGACAACAAGCAAGAGAAAATGCATAGGGCATCAAAAAGACAAACCTGAAGTTTATGTGTATGCATATAGACAAAAGGAAAAAGATATACAAAATATACAAGACATTCCACAGTATTACGCAGCTCCATGGATTTCATCAAATGTAGGCCTGGCACTGTTGTTTATGAGCTTCCCTACCCTANTCTGATGGTAGAGTATGGAAACCAGCCAGCATGAAATAACTCTGATATCTATCCTCCAACACTTAGCATAAAANCCAGTGTTGCTGAGCTGTGAACTCCAAAGACTGCAGCTCTACATCAAGAAAGGTGTAACAGCTGAGTGTTACGCAGTCCTTTCACAGACTTGGAAAAGCTCTCTGCCATTCAGTAATGTCATGCTCTCAAAAAACTCTCTGATGGNGACGTTTCCTTTCAAACACATACACGTGACTACATGAGACTATGAGAGTTTATATGTATGCAAAGTGGTTACTGCACTCTGAGGCCAATGGGAAAGATGGGAGCTGCTCAGATGTCTGAACCAAAATGAGACATCTGAATTTACAACAACATACCCTTCTGAAAGGAAAAAAAAAAAACCCCCAAACAAATCCTTCCATTATATTTAATTGCCTTACTCATTTAAAATCATATTCACTGTCCCTCATTCTGGACAACATCAATTCTTAAAAATCTGATTACACCCTTCATATGAATCATCTTTTCAAAGGATTTGTAACAATGGTCCACCAAAGACGGATGTTTACTTGTTGCTATACTTCTTAAAATCCCTTTGTCCCAGTATGTGACAAGAGTCTTTACCAAGTAATCCTCTGTGTCATACATTTAGGGAACACCGTCTGTCACAATTACAAAGGAACCCAACTGAAGCTGACAGTGTATGTTCTCCTAAAAATCTCCAACATTTGTTATCCATCAAACTGTAAAGCTGAAAGGTTGTCAAGCAAATGCAAAAGATGAAACTCCTGCTCTTCACAGTGATCACATATGATGTAAGGGACCACCATCTCTGAAATACTAATTTCTGGGCATTCAGAGTGATCAGCCCACTGCAGCTTTCAGTGCTATATTGTGACAAAGCACTTCTCTAGGCTCTCTTGTGCTGCCCAAAAGACCATCTGCAGACAGACACATAACTCAAGAGATGTTCTACCAATAGTCTGGTCATGCTTACACAACTTGCTGTTTTGGCATTGATGGGTGAGGGCGCTCATGACAAAAATCCTCACATCCCTCTTTTCTTGCTCTTCAAGTTTCTCTACTTCTAATGGTTTTATCTGTCTGAATTTATCTGGAAGAAAACTGTTCAGCAGGAAGGTCAGGAGAGCAAAGAGGCAAATCAATCTAAGCTTGAAGGATCAACACATCCACACCTTTCTGTGTGCTGTGCCCTTCTTGATCCATGCTGTAACTCCAGCTTTTATACTGGAAAACAGATGACTTTACCTCTGTAAGAGTTCCTTTTCTATTAATTATTCACCTGACTAAATCAGAAGTTACTCTATTCATTCAGTAAAGAAATTGTATGTGTTATAACCTTATCTCACTGCTAAACTAATGACTCACTAATAAAGTGGGCATCTGCCATTTGATTATAAGATACTTGATTATTGGGGTAAGCCCAAGAGGTTAAAAAATATTGGCTACAGGTACTTGTCTGTACTGAAGTGTATGTCCCAGGTCCTTTAGTAATTTCCACTAGCTGACATAATTAGAGTGGATGCAAAGGTTAACTCCATGCCTACCTAATGACTTCAGTATCCCAAGATATTACATCTCCAGGAAATGATGATTGTGGTTGTGTTACCTGAGTGAAAGGACTGAAGTAATTGCAGCACATGATGGGACAGAGAGCAAAGAACATGAGTCATCACACTGTTGGCCACAATACAACTAGACAAGTAAAGGGATAGCAAACACTGCAGGATTAGAACCAATTTCCCTTATCAGCTTTTTCTAGTAGTATTTTCTCAGAGACTTGCAGCAATTAAAAACTGTGACTATGTTTTCTGAGAACCAGAGGTAAGCTGACATTTCCTACATTGCCTTTTAGAAGGCTTCAACTGTGGATCCTTCTCTCAAACAAGCAGCTAATAGCACTGGATGTCTCAGTAAGGGTTTCAGAGCACAAACAAGAAAGAGATTTGCAAACAATAGGATTATAACAAAGAAGGAAGCCTAAACGTATTTTGATGCTAAATGGAAGCACAGCAGGGTAGCAAAGTCTCAGACCCAGTGCTCCAATAATATTTCTACTACAGTCCACAAAGCGCTCTCCAAATCATTTTGTGAAAATGAAATACCACTGTTGTCTTGTGATTTTGCAGGGATTTGTTGTTGTTTAAATATAATATTTATGAAATGTTTTTGAATTGTTATTGCTCATTGTGGGATGTTTCCGTTTTCCTGCAGAGCAGTACGAGATGTCCTTTTTCATAGATGCACAGGGTACATATATTACTATGCACGTAACGATACCACATTAATTACCAACCCTACCTCCCTGTCTCTCTGTTACAGACACTGGCAGTAACTTTAGCCGAAGGCCATGAAGACTGATGTAGGGCAACCAATGAATATGTAAGTACACCACAGTATAGAAATACACCTCACTCCTCAATCTTTCTACAGGTAAGCAAAAGAGACATCAATTTTAATGTTGTGACCTTATTTCAAGTCTGCAGCTCTTATGGAGGCAATGATGCCTCTGCAATCATGGTCGGCACTGCATCAAAACCACTGCAGTAGAAGGATTCCTTTACCAGTACAAGAAAACTAAGGGAAGAAATGTGTCTTCCACAGAAATCACATCCTTATTAACCAGAAGGAATCCATGCTGAGCTCTGACATTTCAAAGGCATTTGCTAAATAATTAGATGAAGCTTTGTGTGATGACACATTTCTTCAGGAGACCAGCCTCATCATTATAACTGCAGCCCCAGGTTTACATCAAGGTACATCAGTATAAATAGGTATGGTTGCAGAATATCAACAACATGCCAGGGCTCCTCCAAACATTCAGTGACTACAATCTCCTGCACATTTTTATTATATTTGTAATGACCAACTCTAAAAAAATTTCCCAAGAACAAATGAATTAAAATAAGCCACATGCACCACACGCAAGATTTGTATTATTGCAGCTGTTTGGAGGAGGGAAAATAGAAAGATAAAGTAGAAATGGTAGAAATGAGCACTCAGCTCTCTGGAATCCTGCTCTGATGTCTTGTCTACAAGGCTCTACTCTCAGAAAGCTGTAGCTACAAGGCTTTTTCAGCACACTGTCTCTGCCACACTCTGAAATAGGTAAAGATCTGCACAATACAAACTTAAGCGAGTAAGACCAACCTCTAAAATCCTTTTGTCAATGAAGATTGTGTAAGCCCAAGATAACATTATGTTGCAGGGTTTTGCCAGCTATTAACTGACTGAAAGCTGGATGGGAAGGAAGCTAGTTAAACTGATATAGATGACACTGAATATTGATTTTTTCACTAAATTGTTGTCCACACAAACCCCAGTATGGACATTCCCGAATTGGTTTAGAATTGACTTATAATGATTTAGCATACGCTGACTCTATTGACTCAGGTTGTGGCTACAGTAGGGGGAAAAAAATAGTTTTTGGTCACAGCACACCAACATGTCCTGTCAAAGAACTTAACAAGAAGAACTAGGTTGTCCAACATATGCTCTCAACATCAAGGTTTGAAGATTTGTCAAAAACAAGATGTAAAGTCATGGGGATGCTCATGTAATTGCAAAAAAAAATTCAGAGATTTTATTTAAAAGAAAATAACCCATTTCATTTGGAAGTTTCTTTTCCTCAGCTAAGCCAGGGAAGCCAAACATCTGCAATTCTCAACTCCAGCTGTCTGCTTTGGTTTGTCCATTTTATTCTGTATTTACTGGATAATCAGTGGTTGTGCTGGCAGCTAACACACTCGGATGAAGGACAGGGCTTTGTAAAACACCCTATTCTGACTATTCCAAGTGCTGAGCCACCAGGATATGTTAATGCTGACTTAATGTGCTTTGAACAGCAGTCATCCCATAATGCATGGAAGTCCAGTTGTATCATAACACACAACACCAAAGTCAACTTGACAACTCACTTCTAAAGTGAGCACAGTCACCAGAAAAGACCTTTTGGCTCACATCAGGCTACACAGCAACCTTGGTTGCAATGCTAAACTCCAAAAAATAGTCCAGCACAGGAATGGCATCTCGACTGCTCACTAATGGAAGGTGGCTCAAGACCCAACTCCTACAGCAACGTAAACTATTTTCATAATGATTGTGCAGCATCAGAAGAGGACTGTGCAACAACGTAAGGTGGCTTAAGCAGAAACCCACTTTCACCGAAATCAGAGCTGGAATACCTGCATTTCATGGACGGAAGATTTAAAGGCGGTGAACATAAGGAAAAACCTCTTTTTACTGTGTGAGCGACTGCACGGTATAACAGGTTGCCCAGAGAAGTTGTGGAGTCTCCCTTGCTCAAAATACTCAAGAATCATCTGGATGCAATCCTGTGCCATGTGCTCTAGGATGATCCTGCTTGAGCAGGCAGACTGAACCAGATGACCCAACCTAGTTCCTTCCAACCTGACCCATTCTGTGACTCTGTGGTTGTAGATAAATGTCAGTTTACCAACTGATAGACGTGCTCGATGATGAAAATTATACTGAAAGAAAAAAAGTAGGCATTTGCCTTTTGATAGTGGTAAAACCATTACAAACTTAGGTCTTGACACAGGCCCAGCCATTCGAGTTTGCTCATTTCTTTTTGACTTTGAAATATCCTCTACACAGATGTATTTGCCTTTGCAATTGCAGATGCGAAATTAAAATCTTCCCCTTCCCTGGACAATAATTTTTTTCCTCTACACACAGTTTATGGGAGCTCACTCTTTGATATTTTTTTAATAACTTGTGTTGTGTCTGGTGCTTTGGGGAGTGCCTGTGACAGAAAGCACTTTATTACTTCTCTGTTTGAGTTCACTACAGAGTGCTCACCAGGCCCTATCACTGAAAGGACATATCTAGACAGCAATTTAATCAAGCAGTGATTGAAAAATTAAAGGTGGCGATGATTAATATGGATTTAAGACTTCTTTTGTTTGAATAGGTTTTAGCTAGAGAACACAGCAGTTGGGCTTTTTTTTTTCCCCATCTGAAAGAGAGAGAAGGATGAAAAGGGGAACACAAAAGAAACCTCTTTAGGCAGATCATTTCTCTCCTTTTAGTATTCAAATAAAAGCCAAGGGAAGAAGTCATACACAGTGCATATTATCATCTTTAGGTAAATAACCAAGTGTAATTTCAGCAATCACAAGCATACCTCTGTGCATAAGCATAGAACCAGCAATAAAAACCTCCGTTTGGACCAGCACCAGAAGGGAAAATTTCTGCCCAAGACACAAACAAATTTTGATATCAAATCATTGGCCTTGCTTATGAAGAAATAGATACCTTTTAGTAACCACAAGCAAACTCTAAACACACACGGAGTAAGAGTGTTTTACATTTAGAACAGATGAACTAAGATCTTGGAAAGCTGTTCAGAAACAATGAAGGAATAACAGTCACACAAAATTAATCTGAAGGTCCAGCAACAGAAGCAGTGTCCATATCTCTGGTTAGAAGAGGAGAGATAGATACAGAGCTATATATGGAGATATAGATACACGTACCTTGTAGAAATTTGGATATGCATCCACTTGCCTTGCACATTCTACAGCCATTTACAACACTAAAGGAGGTGAAACACACCACCAAGGTTTGAGTCAGATTTCAGAAAAAGTCTTTGAGTGGTAAAACATCTGCATCAGTGAACTAAGCTGAGGTTATAGGGACACCAGAACTTTGATTAAACCATTTTGTATTACCCCCATTTACAAGTTACTACTGTAAATCTATAGAGCAAATTCATATTAATTTGGCTCAAAGTTACTGTGTTTAACTGATTGTAAACAACTTTGTGCATGCACTTCAATTTAAACAGTTTACAGCACTTTAGATCATCTCAGAAATAGGGACAAGCCAGGATAAGAATGGCCATGCAAAATTTGCTTCTGTTTAATCATGAACACTTAAAAAAAAAAGTCTTAGCCAAACTGACGTAAGTTGCATATGATACTGACCTTAATTTCTTCCCTGCAACAAGTGACTCCTGCCTAGGCATCTTTGCAAAAATATCAGACATATCTCATCTTCCATAACGTGTTGAAACAAGTTAAAAAGAAAACACAAAAAGCATAGACAAACAAAGATGATTAATTGTGGAATATTAACCTTGTTATAATAAAAGCCTTTTCTGAAAAAGGATTACCAGAGCTTACACTTCAACTAATAGACTTATTTTTCCCAAAAGACTTATTGTTCCCTTTTCCTTTTTTTCATGTTTGGTCAGAGTGGGTGATTCACATTTTCCCCATACGTCTCTTGTCCCAACACACAGAAGAGCTTCTTCATAAGAAGTCATTTGAAAAGAACTCTAAAGCCCATATTCAAAGCACTTAGGTTAATAAAAAAAAAGTTACATACAAAAGGGCTCTGGAGAGAAGTATGTTTGCATGCAACTTCAGAAGATTTTTGCTAACATTTATATAATGGTCTGGTTCCCAAAGGATTCATATAATTTAAGTATAGGGTGTCTGAAAAGAAGTCCGTGCTGGAAGGCAAACACCCGATAATCCCATCCCATACGCCTCTGGGCACAAGCATAATTGTATTATAAAGTAGCTCTGCCAAAAGTGAAAACAATTAAAGCACAATACATATTTTACTGCTTACAGTTAAGAAGGGTGGTTTCATTTTTCCATCATACCCACACCAGTAAACGTAAAATAAAACAATTCAATGAACGCTGCTTGGAAATACAACCATGAGATACTGCCACGTCATGTGTCTACTGGAGACATTACAGTCAGAAACAAAACTTTGCCAATTCATTGGCAAGAGTGCTCCAATTTGATCAGTGTTCCTTAACTATTTTGTTAAAACTGTTAAATCAACACTTTTAACATCAAGGACAGCTGTGAATTGAAATTCTGGAGGAACCCAGACAAGGGTAAAGAGCTGGGGTTTCTTCTCTCTTCCACACCCAAAAGTCCAATGAGAGGCTGAAGTAAAACAAAATCTGTTTTTGTTGCTCATGGTTAAGGTTAGTCAGAACAACAACTCCAAAATATAAGACTCAAATGCAACTTCATCACATACAGGATTCTGACAGAAACTGAGAAGACAGGGCCAAGGCAGAGTCACCGCCTAAAGAGAAAAAAGTATAAAGAATCTATGGTAGAGTAGCAGGGAAGTATCAACCACAGTGATGTCCAGGATTCCTATTGAGCCCTTTAGCCCAATGAAGTCTCCTAGGCCAGTGTTTTTCTGTGTAGCCCCAGGTTTTGTGCAGTAGCAATGCTTTCCAGCTTCATAAATGCCAAGCACTTCAGCGGATGTCCAGAGAGGTTGCACATGATCACCATCCCTGAAAATCCTGGAAAATGTATGCTTCCTAATACAAGACACTTGAAAATGCTGGACTGTACTTCTTTGCATGTCAGTCTCTCCACATGCAACCTGAGCACGAAAATATTCTCCCACCATGAAGGAGTAGCAAACAGCTTCCTTGCTGTTTGCAAAGCTCTTTTGAAATAATCAACACTTTAAAAAAGAAAAATCATCATCGGTGGTGTACAGATGCCTCATAGGCACTGTATAAAGGCCACTTTCAACACCTCTAAGGACTGGTTCTTCCTAATAAATGGTTCAAAATCATGAATGGTCAAAAAAGAAACCTAAAGAGAACAATGGAAGATGTGAATCTGGTTGAAAGAGAACCACAAACAATTACAAGGAAACCCAAGTTCCTACTACTGCCATTTCAAAGATGCAGCTGCCTTATAAATAAGTGGTGGCAACTTGCCAGCAAGTGTAGAAATTTCTTTTTGCTGCTGAATCACAAAGGTTTGGAGAACTTCTAGGACACTTAATTTTCTGGCAAATCACTTGAACCAGTTACCTACAAAGCATTACCTCTGCGGCTTCTGACATGCGACAACTCTACAAGTCTGCTGTCATACACAGCAGTGTAAAGCACTGCAGAGTATTATCCCTTTATTTTTTTGCAGTCAACCTTTACCTTTAATCAGATTTTTTTGTAGACCACTGCTTCCTCTTTCTCTTTCCACCTTTGGTTTGCAGGACAGTGAGCCCAGGCAGTATTGACTGTCTGACACGATGCTTTCAGCCAGTCCTACTGTCCCATTACGTGGCAGTTTACTGTGCACACACTGGGTCTGTCAACCCGGCAGCAATCGACCACTCTTCACCAGAGCCCTGCCAAGCAGCTTGCAAAGCTGATGTGCCCTCCCTGCCTCCTCCTGCCTTTCTCTTGTGCTTTGCTTGAAACAGTTCTGCTCCCTGCTGCCAAACAACCTTTCTCAGCCCTCAGGGCTCAAAGGAGGAGCCATGTTGTTCATTCCCAGCCCAGCAGCCCCCATTACTGCTCCAGTATGAAAAACTACAGCTAGTGTACGGTGTAAATTGTTACTATCACTCCCTTTCTCTCATAAACCAGCCACTGCCAATACCAGACTGCTGTGCTTCATGTATAATTCAACAGTTCCTTAATGTGCAAAGCTCTCTGCTGCAGCTCTTTTCTCTGCATTAAAGTTATCTGTGGGGAAAAAAAAAGTCTGTGGGGAAATACAACCTCTGCTTGAAATATTAAGAGTACACCTGAATTACAAAGTATCTGTTGGCTTCTTTAATATACCATAAAAACAAAAGCATTGGTAGTGTCCCCATGACCACAAGGTCCAGGAGGTGACAGAGCCACAGCAGGTCACAGGGATACCAGGCCAAGCTCTTCTACAGGAAAGTGGTGAGTATACTGCCTGACACTTAAATCTGCTAAAAAACCCAAAATCCTTCATAAAAACTCAAAGCCTACAAGTCTTTGCTGTCAAGATACACAGGGCGAAGGAGAGAGCAATGCACTCCAAGCAGCATGCTCTGTGTTTGTTTCATCGGAGTCTTCAGAAAACGTCATCATGCAGAGTTACTGCATGACAGTACGGCACACATAAAGACCCTCATGACCTTTTAACTATTTTTAGCCTTTTGTAGAGTCTCAGATTGCCTTTGGACACTTGCTAACTGCTTTCTTCAACTTGCCTGTTCCTCCCTGCAAAGGAAGAGAATGCCAGGCAGTGGAAGGACTTAAGAAAATTTATTTTTCAAAGGTGAGAACATTAAATTTAATAGCGTGGACACCAGGCATGAAAGAATGCAAAACTTTTTCCTTTCCAAGCCTTTTTAATAGCTTGGTTCCCCCCCTTCCTCATAGGGGCTCCAAGGTTGTCTGTGAAAAAGTTATCTTTTCAGGGACTTAACTGCTCTGCAAGGCCAGAGAAGCAGAGACATCCAACCTGTTTGTGGGAAAAATGAAAAGGATCCTTATTCCAGGCAGGAAAGACCTCTAAATGAAATGAACCCTAAAACTCCTCATATTAATCTTGCGGGGAAAATGGTTTGCAGCACTTACACTCCTTAGCCAAACAGGACACGATCTTCATGTCTACCCTCTCATGCACACAGTCTTCCCATTGCCTTCAAGTGCAAAAGTCTGAAACTTTTTCCTAGTCTTCATCCAACACCTCTTCCACATCTCTTCTTCAAATACATTTCCTCCAAAAGTCCTACACATTCCATCTTTCTCCTTCTAGTTGCTGCAGGCAACTTGAGGTTGTTGGGTGATGAGAAAGGGGCAACTTTGCTAAGTCCTTTATAACCTCTACCTCTACCTTTAAATTTCCATCACTCCAGGATGAGCACAGAATATACCTATTCAGTATTGTATTATTCACCATAAATAATACTGCACTTGTCTTACCAGCTGCTGGCAGAAAACCATACCTGGCAAGGATCTATGGCCCCGGGTACACAATTGGACAGACCAATGGTTAATACAGTGGCTCTTCCAGCTGCTAAAATCTAGCAGCACCAACACCACTTTGTAAACAGCATTAGACTTACGTAGACACATTGATTCTACCTTCTTGTGCCACCCTGTTGAAGAGGCAGGGCCAAGTTAAAGGAGATGATGGATCTCCTGCTGGAGATCATGGATCAGAAACCACTAGCAGTAGAGAGTGTGAAGGTGTAAACAGACAAAGGACAAAGTGCTTCCAGTCCTCCCTGATTCAATGACTAGAAACTGGTGCACTTTCAGCAGTGCAAACTTCTAACTATTCTTTTCCAGTCTCAATCTGCCCAGGTTCATCCCCCTTGCTTTGTAATTGTAAAGCTAGGTCATTTTAGCTCACACTTGACTTTAATATTGATGGATTTGTTGATGTCAACTGAGGGCAAGAAGCAAGGCTCTTCCAGAACTAAGGCAATTTCTCTGTTTCTGCCTACTGTTACACAGTCTGTTCCACATTTCCCTTGCAGCAATTAACTGTAAGAAATGTTCATACAACAACAGGGTGGGGAAAAAAAAACCCACAAAAAAGTAACATGACATCTATTTCTACATTAATGAAATAATTACTAACTAATAGGAAGCAAACAAACCAAGCAGGACACAAACACAGGGAAACATTTTCTAATGAAGCTTCCTGCTCACTCAAGTGGCACAGAGAAGTGTGGCTATTTCCCTTTAGAAGGGTAAAACAAATGCTTACAACAGGCTGTAGAAGAGTTCACTGGTTTGTGAGGTTTTGCCCTTGTCCTGATATTTCTACCTCACACCACGGTTACAGCTCAGTTGTATGTACAGAAGCGGTTTGAACGCAAGAGTTTACTGCCCCCTTCTCTCAACAAATTCAAGTGGGAGAGAGCAGACAAGAGCCTAACAAAGAGCCAAGGTCTCCTCCCCTTATAGGGCTGAGAGGACCTCCAGCTTCTATAGTGAGCTGTGGTAGGACACAGCTGCCCCAAGGGACAGAACTGCTGCAGGATTGTGCTACTCCTGAGAGGAGGTTTTTTGCTTCTTATCTTTGCTTAAGCTATATTGGTATCCAGAAGGAACATCAAGTGAAAACTCCACTTGACAAGAGATTTCAAAAACACTAATGTGATGTACATTACCACAAGTCAGATGATATAAAGTGCCCGCAGTGCCCACTAATACACTGTAGCCCCCTCAACATCTTGTATGAAATCACATCATACAATTCAGCAAAGGTAACGTTCAGCAAGACAAAATACACATAAGAAGCATGCTACACACTACTGCAGGATTTCCATTAGGCTAACACAGTCAGTTTTCTATTTACCCAAAGGAAGTATTTTCTTATCACAACCATTCTACTACCCATCTTGGAGAAATCTAAGCCTTGCACCAGACAGACATGACCTTTCTGCCTAGCTGCAGCAGGGTCTCTTCCTTTTCCAAACAACAAAATCTTATACCATATAACCCAGCAGTGGACTTCTCCCTCTTCAGCTGCTTATTTGCCTCCACATCTGCCCCTTCACCCTCTGCAGAGAATGTAAAGGCCACCCCTTCCTCTGACCTCCAGCTCTATAACCATGCACTAAACACCAATGGTCCTACCCATCCCTTGAGAATCTTCCTAATCAGTTTTACTCTTCCTCTTCTTACATTTTTCCTTGCAGTTTCTCTTAGTTTGTAGCTCCAAAACCTCCACTTCAGGCTATCTCCTGGCATTTACCTCTTGCTCGGTAATTTGCAGGCCCTTGTTCTCATTAGCTAACTGGTTCCACCTGGGGTGACAGCAAGGCCCGTCCTTGACCATTTCTGGTACACCATGCTGGCCATTCAATAAGCCCAGCAGAGAAAACAATGCTGGGATTTCATTCATCTTATTATAAATATAGGAAAGGGAACCTTCTGAGAGTTGGACCATATTTATGCAGTCATGACCCATCACCAACTTAAAACCAAAATGAAATAGTGCAGCCCTGTGTTTTAAGCTGACAAGAAGGATCTGGAGCACATGTCTGATGAGGAGCAGCTGAGGAAGCTGTGGTTTTTTAGCCTGCAGAAAAGGAGGCTCAGCAGGGGATCTTATCACTCTCTACAACTACCTAAAAGGAGGTTGTAGCTGGTGGGGGGGGTGGTTACTTCTCCCAGATAACAAACAACAGGACAAGTGGAAATGGCCTCTAGTGGTCCCAGAGGAGATTTAGAATGAATATTAAGAAAATATATAACTCGCTGAAAGAGTTATCAAGCACTGGAACATGCTGCCCAGGGAGGTGGTTGAGCCACTATCCCTGGAGGTATTTATAAGACCTGCAGATGCGGCCCTTACGGACATAGTTCGGTGCTGGACTTGGCAGTGCTGGGTAAATGTTTGAACTCAGTGATCTTAAGGCTCTTTTCCGACCTAAATGATCCTATGATAATTATACACACTTGTATGAGGTACAGCAATATTTGGAGAGGCTGATTCTACTGCACCGAGCTCTTGCAGGCATAGGAATGAGCAGATGGGAAGAGTTTGACACTTTGGACCCACAGAGCTTTCCAGAATGCTGATTTCTTTTGCTGCTAGGCATCCTGTACCTGAAGGATGGAGATGCCACCTAGAAAGGTCTGTATGAAAAAGTATATTGATATATAGGTAGACAGTCTAGGCATGGGACTGGGTCTAGGTTGAGTGTATCGTCCCAGTAACATATGTAAGAACCAGCTACTGCCCAGAGGGGGGGAGGTAACTTAATCCAGAATAAGAATACTGCAATGCCACTGAATGATTTGGTGACCCACAGAGGTAGAGTTCATTTTAGGCAATTATCTCATATGCTCCCTACCAACTGCTCCCCTCAATGATGATGGGCTGCAGTCCATATTAATAAAGACACTGTAAGTGATCTGAATGCTGGAATGGTTCCAGGAATAAATTCCCACCTCCCCAAAGGCTGGAACAATCTAGCAAAGAAGGATATCATACAGCACATATGGCATGCCAGGAGGGGAGAGCTGGAGTCAATCTATTTCATCACCTATGAAGGAAAAAAGAAAAGGAGCAAGAAGAAGGAACAGCTTGCTAGAAAGACACAAAACAACACTTCACATTGTTTAGGATAACCTATTAGGCAGTGCAGGTATGATGCAAACAGTGGCTTTTCCCCCCAAAAACCTACCAATTTTGGACAGTAAGAAAAGTTACCAGTTCCTTTAAGCATAGACTGAAATAGAGATACTTGGAGTGGTTATGTTTCTATCACTAATAGATGCTAAGTTACACACATTGCTTCTCTATTCAAATTCTTAAGGTCCCATAGAGTTCCAGATCTCTATAGCTCTTTTTGCCTCTACAAGGCTCTAAGGAAGTTACAGCACAATGAACTACACAAGCCTTTTGCTCTGCCTGAGCATATACAAGCAAGTGAAACTAAGAGGAGATGATACATTTGAAACTAGTAGAGGTGTGACAAAAGATGCATCAACTTGCTTTCCGGCAAATTGACTAATTTCCTTTTCTACCATGTCTGAACATTGCAATGCCAAAAGAGCAGCAAGAGCACACAGAGATCCTACCAGGCTTAGAGTCAGGAGGAAATCAATATCCATGCTCTGCCCTGGCCAGCCACGGGGAGCCGGGAGAGGCAATGCAGCAGTCAGCGGGCGAGTGTCCGCAGGGCTCCGGAATCAGTGCTCACCTTGGATCAGAGCTCACTTTCACCAGCTGCTATACAATCATGGGACATCTTGCTCAGATTTGCTTTCCTGAACTGTTCTGTGCCCTTACGTGCCCAGTCTTCAGAATTTAATTCTCACCATCATTCTCTTCTACTTACACATATATAGCTCCCATTTCTACAGCCCAGGAATCATGTGGGAAACAAGGCTTTTATGTAAAAAATGTTTATGTTCTGAAAAGGGGCCTTAACAAGTGCTACATCTTTGTTTCACTGACTTCCCTTTGCATTTCCAAGCGTACATAAAGGCACCTCAGTGGAAAGTGTAATCAAGATATTTTTAAGTCCTGACATACAATATTCAGTGCTTCATAATTCACGTGCCCTTTTCCCATATCTCCCCATCTCTGTGTTTTTCTTTAAAAACTCCTGACATGGAAAAGGAATACATTTAACTGGATTGTACCTAGTTCTGTGAGGTTGGTACTAAGTCCTAAGGGAGAATTGCTTGTTCATTTTTCTGCTGAGTGTAAGCTACATTAAATATTCTGGACCTGTGCAGCTTTCTGCTAAGACGCCTCTGTAAAACTGAAATTCACTTGTATTTTGAATGGTTGGAAAACATTCATGAAGCATAAATCATCTCCTTTCCTCACTCACCCCACAAACTTCATATATTATATAAACATATGGATATTAAAATTATATGTAACTTTTAAAGTAAGTGGTATCTGCCCTTGACACACTGGGCAGGTAAATTATCGACTCATAGACTAAGGAAAAGATCTGGGGACCATTAGATATATGGTGCAATGAAATCAAAAGCAGAATGAATTAAAACTGAGGTAATTTTAACAGTTGGATACTGTCCAATTCCTCTGCAAGAAAGTCGAATGGAACAAGGGCCCTGGAACAGACTGTCCCAGTGGGAACTGAAAGCAGAAGAGGCTTGGACACAGAATCTGCATTTAGTTTATTATTTCGTTGGTACTTAGACTGTCAATCTTACTTGGCTTCCTGCCTCCTCATATTAAAACAACACAACTTTACAACCTCAGTGCTTTGCCCTGTCTCTAGGGATCTCTTGCAAACATCTACACCCTCCTGAGATCTAAGAGAACAGAGAAGCTTAGGGCATGAAGCTTTTTAAGGCGACAAAGGTAACAGAAAAGGAAAATGCAATGATTTGGTACTACTGATCTTGTCTTTTGTTAAACTCTTAACATTTCCAAGCAAATGCAGAAATGAATGGATTTAACATCTCGTGTATTTGTAGTTTTATATATATATATATACGGAATATTGTACATACCCCATACTGTGTGTAGGGTTCTAAGCTGCCATAAAGCAAATGGTATGGCATTTAAATCAGGGCACCCTGCCCAGCAGGCAGCCCTCCTATGATGCCCACTCCAGTCAATGGCTGAGCAGCACCACCTCCAGCAGCCCAGGAGCTGCTGGGCCTTAACTGGTTCTTGAGCATTGAACACCATTCTGAATTTCTCTGTCCTCAAAGGATTTGCTTGATACTTAACCCCGAGCACTCCTATTCCTTTTGCTGATTTTTGTGTTTTGATTTGCAGTCCACATGCTCAGGGGAGATACTAAGCATAAGGTCAAAGCTGCTTCACATTTTGCAGTATAAGGAGCTTTATCCCTTTCCACCTTGCCCTTTAGTACTTCCATGTGGCAGAAGGCAGGGATGGAGATAAGGATTAACTTTATTTAATGTGATATTTAATGTGTGAAAAGATCCAAACCCTTCTCTTCATAGACAGTTCTGCAAAACAGACCAAAATACTTTTAAAATAAAAAAGTCAGGCTTTGTTAAAGCATAAAATAGAATAGTTAACATTTAAATTAAAGAAAAAAAAATCAAAAAAAGACTACTGCAGAGAGAAGAGAAATGCAAATGGCTTAAAACCTATACTCTTTTAACCCATGGTCTCCGTGCAAGCAGGTCCTTGCCCTCAAGCTTTATTCCTGCCATCAGTCACTTTCTGCAGCAAAGGGTGTCCACTTTGTAAGAAGTCCTTAAGGAACATGGTCCTTAAGAAGTTTTTTCTGTCCCCTCAGCTGCTGCTCACATTTCCATACAATGACTTTCCTGTCTTCCAGACTCAATGTCTCTGAAAATCCCTTCCCTTGCTCCTCAGCTGGTGTCCAAGGAAGGTGTGATTTCTCTCCCATGTCCTGCCTCAACCATGCCATTTACAGGAAGATGAGCAAAACAGTTGAGACTGAAAAGTCAAACACATTGCCTGTCACAAGTATGATCATCAGTCTGTTATTCTGAGAAATTAATGGAAAGTCTTGACTGCTTCCTTCAAATAACTGTCAAAAGTCTGCTGTGGAGCAGACAGCGTTCAGGGGTGGGTTGTTTTGCAAATATAAATACAGTGAAAACCCAAATGAATGTCATCAGCAGGATCTGAATATGTTGTCATCTGATGTTTTCATTTTTAATGATTTGGTATAGCTTATGACAAGTCTATTCCCCAATGAGCACTGCTCAGGCCTTGCCACCATGACTTTCTCCTCTAGTTTAACAGGTCTGCAATTTATGGCAGTAATAGACTGTGCTGCTGGCAACCAATATGGAAACTTGGAAGCCCAGTGCTGAGTCCTACTGCCATATATCCTGCACCAGCAGTGCCAATGGCCTATGCTGTGTCCAGCTTATGGAGGACACAGACCATGATGTTCACAGCCAGCAGCCAGGTGCAACTTCATGGGACTCAAACTGCAACCTCACATTGAAATATTTCTCTTCTCACAAGGCCAAGGACGAGAGGAACAAATGGCCTCTGCTCTGTGTCTCACCACACATGAAGCATTAAATGAGGCAATAAAAAAAGCTGAGAAGCCTTTTCTGTGAAAATAATGCCATTGCTGCAATGTTATCGGTTTTATGAGCGACACAGCATCTTTGATTCAGAGTAAGCATTTCAGCAGGGGCAAGGGTCTGAACTGAAGTGGTAAAGAGAAACTGGCGAGAATCCTTAAATCATGGCAGTGTCTTAATTCTGAATTGCTGGGGAGGAAAAGGAGGACTGTTAAGCACATGCTAGGCTCAGTGATACAAGGAAACCCTACTGTCTGACCAGGTGAGAAAATCTGTTTACTTTAGGTATCATATTTTCTTGGTGTTAGACCAGTATGTAATACTCTGAGTAGGTTAGCATATATAATACAAACCCACTTTTCTCCTCATCTGCAGATTCAGTGAAGCTTGTAAAAGATTCCATAAAAGTAATTTTAAATATTCATGCAGTGTTCATCAACCGTGTGTCCCAGTAAACCTACAAGGACAACTTTGGGCTTTCTAGGCAACTCCTCTTCAAAAATAGTAGTCTTGCATGCAAACATTTGGCTGTGTGGTACAATGACAGCATATGCTGCTGCTTGCAACATTAAACATTATTCAAAGGAATAATCTTCATGCTATTAACACAACAGTACACATACTGTGAATGTTTTATCCCCTCTCCTAGAACCAAATGGAATACAGACCTCTGTTATCTTCTTCCTTGAAGCATTTTCTCAAATAGCATCATTTTAACACCATCTCCCCCTTTCATGCACCACAGCCAAAGAATACCCCACAAAGACATTTCCTGACTCCTAACTAGACTTATTTTGTCAAGTCTTCATCTTCTAGTGAGAGCTGGAGATGTCAACGTTGTCTGTATCTTATCTCCAGTGCCTTGATGTAGAGCGAAAAGTATCTCCCTTGTGGACAGAATTGCATATTTTCAGCCTGACAGTAACAGATATCACTGAGCTGCATTGAGTAAATCACATCAACTTGAACTAGACTATCTTGAAATATGAAAAAAGGCAGTCACATCTTTAGGTTTTGTTCAAGAAATGTTTTCCCTACATCACAGTGGCAACACAAAGAAAGGAGACAGAAAATAACTACGACAGGGCAAGAACTGTGATTTGGATCTCCTGCTTTGCATTAGACTGATACTACATAGTAGCTATCTGAAACTATTTCAGCCCAAAGATGCAGTCTTGTATGTCTGAGGGTTTCAATTTCAATTTTGTTTTGACATGTCTTTACAGTTTTGTTGCTCATTTCTTCTCCATCAGGTCTGGTCATTCTCTGAGGCCCAATGTGAAGCCCACTGAAATCTGTCTCATGATATTAGAAGACTTTGATACTCAATGAGATGCAGCAGGGAAGAAACAGCTCATGCAATGTAATACATGGAAGCATTTTACTGAACTGTCTGTTCACAAAATACAATTCAAAAATATGCAGCAGCCTGTTTCATACACTATATGAAACTATGTGAAACCTCTTCAAACATACAAGAGTCAACTCTTCTCAATATGTATTGTTAATATCAGATAATTCTTGTTATTTATAAAGATTAGATAATAAACCCAGTAACTTACCAGAAAAAAATAAGCATTTAGAAAAAGAAACATTTAAAATTGAGAGACCACCACCAGCAAAAAGATTTCAGAGACAGCTGACAAACTCTTTACTCCGTGCCTCTATTTTTCTACCCTCTTCAGTCTTATTATATATAATGAGTTTTAAAGGTGCATTTGGTATTACTTGCTCTTTGAGGTCTTACCTGCAGGTGAAAACCTGCTCTTGAGAGAGATGCTGCCAATGTTTAATTCATCATTGAGGAAAAGGATTCATGTGTTTTGTGACTCTTCGAAAGTATGCAGATAATGCCTCTCATTTCTAACAGCTCAAGTTAAAACCAGTACCAGTACAGTTTTCTCTGCACCTACAAAAATACTTGTCTTGTACAAGAACAAAAAAATAATGCCCTTCCTCTCCTTACCAGGAGAAGAATAAAGAAAAAAATTAAAAATGAGTGTTTACACATTCAATCAAAATTAATAAGTAGGTTTCATATCGTAAGGAACATTAATGTCAAGGGCCATTTTTTCTAAATATTCTGCTTCTAATAGAATCACACTTGATTTAATAAGCATTGCTTCAAAACAAGGGACTCTGAACAGTCAGCCAAGCACACTCCTGAGCAAAGCATAAATGGTCTGCATAAATGAGATTAAAGTTTAGTCTAAAAGCAGGCAAAAGAAATAAGACACCAGCACTGTCCAACTTGATTCAATCTTTTATCAAGTACAAAGAACTTAATCTCAGGCATAGGACATTTTTCAGTACTTCAAGATGTTTACCAATTATTTAAAAAGACGTTACTTCAGGGTTTTCATTCTGGTTATAACAGCAGTTGCTCCAATGACCAGAAGCTTCAGTTAATCTATTTTGTTAATAACCCCATTCCTTTTCAGTGTGACATACTGGGCCTGGTACTCATCCCTACTAATTACTGAAATTGATGTGGCAAAAAAGCAAAGAAAGTAATTAAAATTTATGCAAAATATTGTAATGGAGGAAGTAAAAACCCACATGCTTCACTTTTTTTATTCCTCCCCCAAACCAGAATTTGAAATTTGCCTGACTGCTTTGTTTTACACCCTCGTAACTGATGACTCCGGGCCTGCAAAGATCTGGCAATAATGCTGATGATTTACCAGTCTATGCCTATACCAAATGGGAGCTGAGAGAGGGGGTGCAGAGACATAAAATAAAAATATTCTGGGATATTTTCAATAATACAATATTGTGACAGCAAGAAAAAGTCCTGTGATACATTAACTAGACCTTTATCACTGACTTATCAAGGAGAAGATTTTAGAGAAAAATTGTAATACTCATTTTGCCAACTCCAGCCACTGCCAATCCAAGTCTCTAGAATCCGTGACGAGTTATTTGCACTTGTGACTATGTAAAATGTTCCCAAACTATGGTACACAAACAGGAATCAAGATGACCATCTTCTCTCAAGAAGACTGGGCATTGCCTGAACAACTAACCATCTGCCTCTGTACATGACCTGATATGGAGTCAAATACAGTCACTACTGCTGTCACTGCTACCTTATAATACCTGCTTTTGATATCTCAGCAGGCTCAGTATACGAAAACCCCAGGCTATACTGTTAGTACAGTAAGATACAATAAGAGGATACCAAAGATTATGAAAGAATATTTCAGCAGCAGCTTCTGACCCTTGAAAGGCAGAATTAGGTATGAGGAGAAGGTTGGTTACATTGATGGGGGTGACAGCAGAATGGAGACACCTACTGCATGCTGAAGTAGCTTGCCCAGGCAAAAAGAGGCCTTGTGATACAGAGAAATGACTGCACTGTGATGAGGCATAGACACAGTCTGAAAAGTCCCAGAATTTACAGATAAAGCAGCTGATTCCTCTGCTGCTCTTCAAGGAGTCTTTGCTCCTCCAGCATAAGGAAAAGTCCATAGCTGTATAAAACAGGATGTGAGTGTCCTCTGGAAGCTCACTTGCCCAGATTCCCACTCATCTATGATTAACCAGATTAGCAGTAGCTAGCCAAGGTCTATACTTTGCAGCAATGGGTTTACAAGACAATTGATCATGAGTTGTCATGCAGTGGTACTAAGCAGAGCTAATGCAATCCAGTACTTTCTTTAAGAAAGCAGGGGTTTTATAACTCTCTTAGTTTGCCAACAAGGACATTGGACCAAGATCAATAGCAAAGACTGCACTCTTCACAACATAAATCAAATCTTTTCCAGTCATTGGCCCCAGAATTTGCAATTCCCTTCCCACAAATGAAATCAAAAACATGAACATGTAGTCTTGATATCTGAGAAATTACTCTTTGTAGTAGTTCCACTGTGTAAATTTCGTATCTACAGTAAAAAATAAAACTAAACAAAAAAAATACTGTCCCCCCCACTCTTTCCCATCAGGACTACTGTGGAAAGATGTCCAAGAGCATATACTTACAATGCAACTGAATATATAATGTCAGGTAATGACCTCTCCAGTTGTGCGTTATTTATACATAAAGTTGCCACAGTAAAGCACCACATTAGTTCTGCTCTATTTCAGTGTTCACCAGTTAATGCAGAGGTGACAGCATCAGAACAAATACCTGAAAAAAACAGGACTGATGGAAGCCAAATTCATATTGAGTCTTACTGCTTTGAGAAAAGCCCTTGCCTCAGCCAAAACACAGGTGAATCAGGGCTGAATTACGACAGTGTGAACAAATCCTTTGAAATGAAATGGTTCTGGCACAAATATTTGCTTGATCAGATAATTTTAGGCTTTGAAGGACATTGGTAGATATGAACATAACAGTCCATCAATTTTAGAAAAAGAAGAGGTATTACAGGACAAAATATGAAGAATAATACAACCCCTGCAGGCTGAAAGTTTCTAGGGAACACTTGCTTACAACTTAGTTGTATTCATGTCCTTCAAAAACATACCATTCAACTTGGAAACCTCTAACTTATTACCATTAATAAAGGCAAATATATTCATTATCCTTTAAACAAAAAAAAAATTGTTTTGCCCTTCTTGATTGCTTTTCCTCTGTTGTCATTACAGTGAGAAAGCACAACAGCTTTCCTACTGTAAAGTTGCTCACTATTGTCTGTATCTTTTCAAGGAAAGACTGAACTGATACAAAAATACAATGACTACATAAAAGTAAATTTCATCTAAGGCTCCTGTAGAGCTATTAGACACATACCGTTATGAGATAACCCCAAATGGGAGTGCTTTATAAAAGGTGATGTAATAGTGGCAGATTAAATACATGAATTCCTTATTATAAAATCAGTGCTTTTTTTCTCCTATTAAAGAAATACTGCATTGTCTCAAAAGACAGCTTTTTCAAACTGAAACTGCCACCACAGAATGTCCCTTTTTAAAAGCACTTTTCCCCAGCAAGCTTCTGATGGCTGTCCTTGAAATTTTGCAGAGGCAAACAACTGCAGCACTAAAATGATCATTTGGCAGCTTGCTGAGGTTTGCTGAATCCCTCTCTGAGCCTGCTTTGTTTTCTTCTCCCTCTTAACAATGATCTCATACACCATGGGTATCTCAGAGACTGACATGGAACTGCAGTTTCAAGGTTTTTTCCCCCTCAAGACAAAACCAGGTATTTGTTTGAGATAAATACTCCATCCAGCTTAACTCCACTGCAGTTCAGGTGTGAAAGCAAGTGCACCTGCATATCAGCGGTTTAGGGAACTATCTTTGCTTCACACTAGAGCAAAGTCTAGGATCCAAATGCTCCAGGAATTAGAATCTGATATTCTCCTCTTCAATTTGCACAGCATGAGCTCTGATAGTGTAAAGTGAGAGGGCCAAAACACTTGTGTTCCTTAAATGAAATCAGCACAAAAGCTTTTGCTTCATTTCCTTTACAGTAGCTAAGGTTAGGCCTTCTAGAAAACTGGTGCACTCTTATTGCTTACAGGTATTTATCAGGAAATTGTTTTGTCCCTTAAAAGATGTTTATCTGCTTNGGGTTTCCACCGTCAAAGCAGCCATACAGATACTAAAACAGAAATGCTAGTCCTGAGGCATGTTCTGAATACATGATAGTGTATGTGGCACAATATAGAAGTTTTACTGGTCCTTGTTAAGGATGACATACATAACTTGGTGTGGATGTAAAACTTTAGCCAATAAAACTTGTGGCCATAAACTTTTGCTAATAAAAACCTTCTATGCTATATGATCAAATATTT
>WEIV01010148.1:290551-354443 GCA_013390005.1 Calyptomena viridis | reverse complement strand
AAACAATCAATGTATCACACACTTCTTGAAAATGTGAAACAGAAAAATTCCCTTTGCTTCAGCGTGTCCTGCACAGTTAATCTCTGCATCTAAGAGGCGCTTGTCTGCTCCATGCAAAAGCAATTATGTGCAGAAAGTAATGTAGCCTTGTTACCTTCTCTTGCAATGACATTCAAGTTTTTTCCCTCTCATTTTACTGGTTTTGTACTTTCACTGATGCATCTCCAGAGTGGCTTGAAGAGCCTATTAATCAAAATATTGAAAAGCACCACAAAGGCACCTTAGAGAAAGCCCCCAGTGACTTTACTCCTTAAGATTAAAAAAAAATATGGTTGGTACCTAAGATGTGTGAATCTGCCAGCATACAGATGCAATGCATACTTTGTTGCTCACAGTTAAATCTGAGTGGAAGTTCCAGGTCATTACCCTGTTAGTATCAAGCAGCATAGAATGAACTGCGCTTGGTAGAATTTCCCAACTATTTCCCTCACCTTTCCCTCCTACATCTTCTTTTTCAGCAGGATTGTTTTCCAAAATAAGCATAACAGGAGTGAAGGAGAAGCTCTAGCTACCTGGAGTGGCCAATCTGCTACACCACTGATACTAGAAAGATGACCTCAGCCCACCTCACTGTTCTCTGCGTCAACAGAGTTCCAACTTTTCTTCCAGTGTTTCTAAACTTTGCCTTTGCTGGTGCTGAGGGAAACTGGAACTTGTACCACAACATGGAAATGCACTGGATGACTAACATCAAGGCTTAGTTTATGTGAAATGCTTAAGGCACTTACTCACATTGTAAAGAACAAACAGTGTTTCCTGAGATGTTCAGGTATCGTCAGATGCCCAGGTACTCCCTACCAGCCTTGACACCCCTTGCTACCCTGTATCCTTAGTTCTGTTTGCAGAACTCACAGGGTGACTACAATAATCATAGAATCACAGAATTTTAAGGGTTGCAAGGGACCTTAAAGATCAGCTAACCCCAACTCACTCTGCCACAGGCCAGGACAACTCCCNGTTTCTGCAGACACTCCAATATACCTTCAGGTCCCTGGATCTGTGCTGTCTTCCAGATAACTCTGCTCAGGTTAATCTGTTCAGTAATTTTTCTATTGGCTTAGGCTGCTGATAGATCCACCTCGTTCTTGAAAATTATAAAGACGTCTCTCCCCTGCTATAGTTCTGCTGAAGTGAGAATGGATTTACAGGCTACACTCCTAGATAATGCAGTGGGAGACACGGCACTCTGGAGCCTGAATCACTGTTTCACAGGTCTGCCACAAAGATAATTTTCTCAGGCAGCTATGAACAGAGAAAGAATGTCTGGCTTGTGTTAATCCTTATCAGGGGAAGACAGGTTTAAATGTGTTTGTAAGTACTAAAGTTTGCTAAAGTATTTTAATAAGTAGGTAAAAAGAAGAGGCTCTCAAAAAATTTAGTTTTCCTCTGAAGAAGGAAGGAGGAGAGAATCTAAATTAAAATAGGTATGTTCTCATACACAGAAAATAGCACAGTGTGAAGAGTTGGTATATTTTTCTATGAATAACATCCATAGAAACAGGCTACTATTTGTGATGTTACTCTGCCTCTGAGGTTAGGGGAAGCCTGTAATTATTTTTTGTGGTGGTGTGAGGAGCTTTTCTATCGAGTTTTCTCACTCACTGATCCTAACCTATGTAAGAATCGCTATGAGGTTGCACTAGTAATCAGGACACAAAAAGCATTAATGGGCAAAAGAAGTTAACAGAAAACAGCTAAAATGTAGAGGGTGAATGCAGCATTTGGTTTTGATGTATGTTTTGCATTTCTCATTATACTTACACATACTGCATGTTTTAATAAACTTTTAGGCTTTTTCATAAACTTTTAGACAATTCATCCCTAAAGAAATGAAGACCAATGCTGCAGTTAAAAGTAAACTCTATTACCAGATTTGTCTGGAGAGTCTAAAGCCATTGTTCTTTGTAACATTTTATTTATGGAGGTGTTCTGGTGATGCAGATGGATTTTCTTGGCTCTTATTTTACTNATGGATTTTCTTGGCTCTATATTTTACTATCTCACCCATCTGAAAGTGGACATTGCTAGCACATTGATTAATGAATTTTAAGTTTCTCTAGTTACACTGCTGTTTTCGTTAGCACTTCCCTTTATTCCCTACTGATGATGCTCAAAGGTCCCCTCAATAAATCACGAACAGCATTGCTACTCTGGGGTTGCCCTCTCTGGACTCTTTTCTCTCTCTTCCACCAGNCTCTGTCTTCCACCAGGGATTGAGAAATGCCAGTTGTAAAGTCTATATGGAAGCTAGAATCCAGGCAAGGTCTGACTTCTGCAAGATACCAGACTGAAGCAAAAGCTTGTCTTAAAAAAAGACTGAGGATCTACCAAGTAGCTGGAACAAGTAACTCACAAATCACACAACTGTTGATTCCAATATTTTGAGCTTTTCCCTTTATGTTAAATTGTAACATAAAGACAATGACCATAAAATTTATTGGGGCAGCTACCAGACATTTGGTTTTCTATGTTCATATTGTGGATTCGAATGGTTTTGACAGCAATGGCTGTTTCTGCTTGAGAGACATCACAAGTACCAGGATTATGATACTCTGTAATGCCCAATGCTGATTATTGCACAAGTNGTCCCCTCAATAAGTCACGAACAGCATTGCTACTCTGGGGTTGCCCTCTCTGGACTCTTTTCTCTCTCTTCCACCAGGGATTAAGAAATGCCAATTGTAAAGTCTGTATGGAAGCTAGAATCCAGGCAAGGTCTGACTTCTGCAGGATACCAGACTGAAGCAAAAGCTTGTCTTAAAAAAAGACTGAGGATCTACCAAGTAGCTGGAACAAGTAACTCACAAATCACACAACTGTTGATTCCAATATTTAGAGCTTTTCCCTTTATGTTNTTCTGTGAGCCCCCAGAAGACAGTATCATCTCATACAACCTATATTATTTTATTGTACTTGACATGAAATTGCACTGAAGTGTTTTCTAGAGTAAATAATATTTGGAATTTAGAATTCTCCATAAGTAGAACTTTGTGCAAACAACAAACTAGGTCAGGTCATCAGATTCAGACTGAACGACACGCTTAATGCACTGTTTGTCCTATTCTTTTCAAATTAAATATTTATTTACCTGAAGGATGATAGGGATTTGCTTGGCTTTGATCTTATTTGGAACATAGTGAATGCATATAGTGAAGACACAATAATAGGATGTCAGAGTAAATTACTATATCCTGAAACACTAAAACATGCCCTTAAAATTTGCTTTTTCCAAGGCAACTAGATCTTACCCTCTCCCTCTGTCCATTTTATTTACCTAGGATAGCCGGCATTTATTTTCAGCAAAACAATCTGTGTTAACATCAAATTGGTTGTAGTATAATGTGTGTGTAAATATATATGTATGTGCAGTACACCTTCACTCTAGAAAAATTCAGTTGTGCTGAGATCCACTGCAGCAGGCACACAAGCCAACTAAAAGAAGCCTGATTAGGTACCTACCTACATTCTTTCTGTAATGTAAAAACAATCTCAGGCATATGTTCAAAGTTAACCCTTGAATCAGAGTCTTGAGAAGGCAATGAGCTAGTTTTAAGGTGTTTTTTTTCAGCACAGCATTTCACTGAATTCAGTATGGCTGTGGACAACTATTTCAATACAGATGAACTGAAATGACTGAGGTTCATCTAATGTTTGACTTTGCTATACTGAGAACCAAGAATGTGAACCAGCAGATACCAAGTTAAATTTACAACAGTTTTAGCAGGGATTGAAAAAAAAAGGTCTGGAATAGGAAATTCAGGTATGCCACAAGAACTCTGATGCAGTCTCTTCTCGTTTGACCCCATACCCTATTTACGTGCTGTAGGCAGCTCTCCTTTTCCATCAGTGACCCAGAAAATTAGAAAAACAGGTCACACATACAGAAATGCTGGAGGAACTAATGGTTTAGAAAAGAGATGACTCATGGGGAAGATGATCACAATCTATAAATATCTTCAAGGCAATAACATAAATGTATAAATGAAAAATGGAAATTACTCTGTCTCAGAAGTTGGCAGGTAAGTTGGCAGTATAAGTTAAGGAAAAGAATAACTGGTAAGTGAATAGCGTCTCCAGGGACGATGGCTAGGAACCATTACTGTAAATATTCAAGAACAGGTAAAATCAATACTAGTGAGAAAGATGCACCAAGAGACCTGCAAGACCCCTGGAGCTAGACTAGATTTTTCTAAGGTGCCATTTCTGGTGCTATTTTTGCTATCTATGACATTATGGTAAACCCTAGATAGATTACGCTCACTGAAGTAAATGTGGCTGCTTAATTTACAATTATCTGTAAGCAGGTGTTTCATTGACTCAGCACCTGCCATCTACTTCCTAGCAGTGATAGCTTTTATGACATGCTAATGGAGAAGGTACTATGCACCACTGATAGAAATTCATAGTCACTAATTATACTATTAATAACATTGAACCTATCTGCAGCTAATCTTATTGATATAAATAGTATTATTAATTCCATCAGGCGTCAGCAGTGATGCTGAATGACACAGTGTACAGTAATCTCCCTGAATGACTCATTAGGCTCACAGAGGAGGATGACCTCCTTACACAGCCACACCTGGCCTGCCTGAGGCATTAGTGGCTCAGATGTCTTTACTTCCCAGCAAACAAATAGCTGGTGAAGTGCAGTGACATATTTTTACTAAATTTAAAAAACAAACCAGAACACTCTCCAGCATATGACACCTAGGATAGCAATGTCAGGCAATAACAGGTTGCCTATTGCACTTCAGGTTTCTCTGCAGTGGTTAAGCACTGGGATGCACTGCCAAAACCCATGTTTCCATAGGAATGATAGTTCATTTAGTGTCTCTACAGTTATTTGGTACTTCTTCTCAACTTCCACATTCAGTACATTGCAGCACATCTTATTTCTGTACACCCATAAACTCTAAATGACTGCATCACACTTCCAGGCCTTTATTTGTTACACTAGCTAATGTCAGAAATTTTTTTATTTTGCCTCAATATTCCTAAAACATTTGGCATTATTACAACCTTTTTTTGGCAGATATGNTGAAACTAAAGCTAGCCATGAGTAAAGCCTAAGCAGCTAAAACTCTACATTTAAGGAACAAACTTGAGATCGCTGGAGTGTGATTTTTCCCAAGTACTTATCATCTTTATGGCACCCCACACATGCAGAGCACAGATCCAAGCAGTCATGCTTGCAGCTGGAAACGTTCAGCATTTATGCAAATCTGGCCTAACATCCATCCTACCAAGTACCCACATAATGAGGAATGTGCAAACTGCAGCTCAGACTATCTTGGCACTGCACAGTTTCCAAACAAGATACAGGCTCTACCAAGATCAGACTCAATCCTTGCACGATCTTGTAACTTTCCACTGTGTCCTGTATGAGGAAGTCACTCTCTGGAACAAAACAGTATATGAGCACCTAATTGAAGACTGTCATAGTGCAAAGAGGGTGAGTTAAGACTGCAAAGAGACAATGAACAAGAATTCCTGTGTCTACGACACAGGAGGGCTTCACTTATCAACTTCTTATATGANTAAGCACTGGGATGCACTGCCAAAACCCATGTTTCCATAGGAATGATAGTTCATTTAGTGTCTCTACAGTTATTTGGTACTTCTTCTCAACTTCCACATTCAGAACATTGCAGCACATCTTATTTCTGTACACCCATAAACTCTAAATGACTGCATCACACTTCCAGGCCTTTATTTGTTACACTAGCTAATGTCAGAAATTTTTTTATTTTGCCTCAATATTCCTAAAACATTTGGCATTATTACAATCTTTTTTTGGCAGATATGAAACTAAAGCTAGCCATGAGTAAAGCCTAAGCAGCTAAAACTCTACATTTAAGGAACAAACTTGAGATCGCTGGAGTGTGATTTTTCCCAAGTACTTATCATCTTTATGGCACCCCACACATGCAGAGCACAGATCCAAGCAGTCATGCTTGCAGCTGGAAACGTTCAGCATTTATGCAAATCTGGCCTAACATCCATCCTACCAAGTACCCACATAATGAGGAATGTGCAAACTGCAGCTCAGACTATCTTGGCACTGCACAGTTTCCAAACAAGATACAGGCTCTACCAAGATCAGACTCAATCCTTGCACGATCTTGTAACTTTCCACTGTGTCCTGTATGAGGAAGTCACTCTCTGGAACAAAACAGTATATGAGCACCTAATTGAAGACTGTCATAGTGCAAAGAGGGTGAGTTAAGACTGCAAAGAGACAATGAACAAGAATTCCTGTGTCTACGACACAGGAGGGCTTCACTTATCAACTTCTTATATGATCGTCACTTTTGCAAAAAGCAAAGTAAACATATTTTCCCAGGTAATAATGTAAGAAACATCCTCACTAGATTTATGAAAGCACTATCCTACAGTTTCCTACAATTCTTCAGAACTTCACAAATGTGGAATGGCATGGTAAACACAGGAAGATACAAGGGTTTGGTAAAACTCATATAGTGCCTCCTGTTCCCTACTTAAAAATTCAGAGATGAGTATGAACTAGCTCAGCTATCCACTGCTTTACTCCAGACCTGCGACCATTTTCTTCCACTATCACATAATGAAGGGATCAAAAAATTCTTAGCACAGATATTTTTTGCTCAGCGTTTGTATTAAATCTGGCAAACTACATCTCTACTTCATCACTGATTCCAACGATGTATCATCATTGCATAAATGATGCTTACAGTTTTGAGTAAGTCAATTTGAGCAGTGATTAATTTTCCTATCTCCTAAACTTTTAAATATTTGATTTGCAAATGAGTATGACTATTTTCCCCATTATTTCACCTATTTTTTGAAAAAGTACATCTATATCCTCGAAGACAGCCTTACCAGACATCATGCAAGTGCAGTTTCTCTGTATGTTTGTATGTTGCTTTGTATTTCTATCCCTACTACACTTTAATCTCTACATTCATCATGAAAGAAACATAGAACAACCAGTTAAGCCTCACCTAAGCCAGCTGCCAGTGAGCCTTGCTCTAGGCATAGTGGAAAGCAGACAGCTCTTCAAGCCTCACTCCTAGTGATCTATTTCTATTTCTATGATTCCTCTTCATTCCCAAGCTCAGCACAGGCTGCCCTCTTGGGGCAGTAATTTTGCCCAGACTGCAGAGAGCATTGAATTGTTCCTAATCTAAATAAATGGTCACTATACAACATGACCTCCTGGAAGATTGTGTATATGAGAACAACAAATACAACTACTCCTGCATCATGAGAGACTTTTGCAAAAAGAATAACTAAGCAAACAACTTGGTGGTTTTAACAGAACAATTATTAGACAACAACCTTTGAGAGCAGTAAACTTATAAAAAGGGCTAC
The DNA here is from genome assembly GCA_013390005.1 of Calyptomena viridis. Classification (NCBI taxonomy): domain Eukaryota; kingdom Metazoa; phylum Chordata; class Aves; order Passeriformes; family Eurylaimidae; genus Calyptomena; species Calyptomena viridis. The sequence continues at coordinate 347,030 of WEIV01010148.1, read as the reverse complement.
TTCAGCCCTAAAGAGACACAGGGAAGCAATTCCCTGCACACAATTCCAGTGTGCAGCACTGGAAAAAACATTATTAGACTGGAGTGTGCATGGCTATACATAACAACGTGGCTGTGGGCATCATAAAGCAAGTGCAAAGGAGGATCACACAAGTGTCCCAGGAACAGACAAATTTGTCCTGACAATATAAGGACTAAGAAACTTCTGATGCATTTAGAATGTTGAAGAGCAAACCTAGAGTTGATGTGAACAATCTGAATGTTTTCATAGAAAAGTGATCAGTGGAGTAGCCTTTCTAATCCTGCTGACAATAGCATAGCAAGATTCACTGACTAGAAGCTGAAGCGAGACACATTTAATCCCAAACTAAGGAAAAATTCCTTAAGGGAAGCACAATTAAATATTAAAATTGGTTACCAGGAGAAGTAATAGACTTTCCTGGATCTGGGAAAAAAACTAGTAATTTAATGCTGCTTCTAGAAGAAATGTTATGGTCTAGACAGCTGAGATCCCACTCTGCTCTGCACTGGTGTGGCCTCACCATGAACTCTGTGGCAGTTTTGGGCACCACAATATAAAAAAGACATTAAGCTCCTAGAGAGTGTCCAAAGGAGGGCAATGGAGATGGTGAAGGGCTTTGAGGAGAAGCTGTATGAGGAGCAGCTGAGGTCACTTGGTGTGTTCAGCCTGGAGAAAAGGAGACTGAGGGGAGACCTCACAGCAGTCTACAATTTTNATATTCTGTGATTCTATGAAAGAAGAGAAAGAAACTGGCCTAAATGTTTCAGGAGAACCCTCCTGGTCTTGATTCCTCCAAAAATGGATCAAATTTACTCCACTGTCCTCATCTTGTAAGTTCTGTTCATTCATTGCAGAATGGGTAAAGTCAAACCTCCCTGCACAGCCTTGGATGCTCTGTGGTTGGAATCAGGAAAGATTTTTCCACTTACGCATACTTGACCAGGCACACTGTGGCTTTCCCTTGTTGGAATACTTCTTGCTATTCTGAGGCAGCAGAGCAGCTGCAACCAGAGCTGTGGGCACTATATCATGAGCTACTGCTGTGCTATATGGGAGAGTCCTTTTTCCTGACGGCTGGCTGGTAAGCATTACTGGGATGCTCAAGAGCATGCAGATCACTTGATGTGATATTGAAAACGAATTTTCTGAGGGCTTTGGGTGATTGTTTTTTTGCATATCTCCCTTGCACAATGCACAGCTTGCCCTTTAGAATCATGTGGACATATTTCAGTTAATACATTTCTTGTCTCTGCTGCTCACTGCCAAGAGCACAGCTCAATGTCCTGAGAAAGGCAACTCCTCAGTTTACCTGGTCTTTGGGCTTAACATAAGGAACACCGATTGAGCATCTGAGTACAAAATTATTTACCATAATATTTATCGTTTTTTTATTTAGTACTTTCAATCACGTAAAAAGTGCTCAATTTAGCACACAGACAGCATGCAAAACAGATAACAGACTGGGCTGAATAGAATCACTGTTTCACAATCCAATTTATCTTTTGGGGTACTTTGTTCTCTGTATTAACAAAGTGTGTAGGAAGAGTGAAGATCAGTTCCTCAGGTCTGATATACCAATCACACAGGTTCGGGAGGTGTACCTGTTTCCGTAGCTGACAGTCCCTTTTCTCTCCTAAGTCATACTCACGGGTCTGTAAACTGAAACGCTTTGATCTTTCTGATCATTCTGCAGGATTGTTTACACTATCTGGCTTTATGCATGCAAATGCTGAAGTTTAGTCTTGTAATCATGTATATCTACTATGATTAACTCTTGTCTGCCTGCATAAAATCATCTTACAATAATTACTCTGTGTGTGTCCACACATGTATTTATATTTATGCCTGTGCCTACATGTATGTCCATGAGCTTCAGACTCTTGACTACAGCATCATCTTTCATACCAAGCCAAACAATAAGCTCAAAGCTATCACAGATGGGTTAACTGCAACCAAAACCAGGCAGTAAAAATTAAAGGTTCTATTTTTATTTTCATTCAGGATCTCAGTGCCTTTTTCATACACACTTTCTAGTTGTCAAGTTTTCATGAATATGAGTTCTCGGGACTGGTGAAGTTTAACATCTTTGTCAGCAACATGGACAGTGGGATTGAGTGCAACCTCAGCAAGTTTGCCTCCATCACCAAGCTGTTTGGTGCAACACACTGGAGGGCAGGGATGCCATCCAGAGGGACTTGGACAGGCTAGAGAGACAGGCTCATGCAAACCTCAGGAACTTCAATAAGGCCAAGTGTAATGTCCCTCACTTGGGTTGCGGCAATCCTAAGCACAAATACAGGCTGAGCAGAGAATTGATTGAGAGCAGTCCTGAGGAGAAGGACTTGGGGATGTTGAAGCTTCACAGGNATGGACAGTGGGATTGAGTGCAACCTCAGCAAGTTTGCCTCCATCACCAAGCTGTTTGGTGCAACACACTGGAGGGCAGGGATGCCATCCAGAGGGACTTGGACAGGCTAGAGAGACAGGCTCATGCAAACCTCAGGAACTTCAATAAGGCCAAGTGTAATGTCCCTCACTTGGGTTGCGGCAATCCTAAGCACAAATACAGGCTGAGCAGAGAATTGATTGAGAGCAGTCCTGAGGAGAAGGACTTGGGGATGTTGAAGCTTCACAGGACCCAGTAATGTGAGCTTCCCGCTCAGAAAGCCAACTGTATCCTGGGCTGCATCAAGAGAAGTATGGCCAGCAGGTCAAGAGAGGTGATTCTTCCCTCTACTCTGCTCTTGTAAGACCTTGCCTGCAGTACTACATCCAGCTCTGGAGTCCTCAGCACAGAAAAGACACGGACATGTCGGAGTGGATCCAGAGGAGGGCCATGAAGATGATCAGAAGGATGGAGCACCTCTCCTGTGAGGAGAGGCTGAGAGACATGGGGTTGTCCAGCCCAGGGAAGAAAAGGCTCCAAGGAGACATCATAGCACCTTCCAGTACTTAAAAGGAGCCTATAAGAAAGCCACATCTCTGGAAGTTTTTAAGGCCAGGTTGGACAAGGGGGAGCTCTGAGAAATCCAAGTGGAAGGTGACTGTGTCTGTGGCAGGTGACTGTGTCTGTAGCAGGGTGCTTGGGACTAGATGATCTTGAAGGTCCCCTTCAACCCAAACCATTCTGTGATTCTATGATTATTCCCTGTCATCATTTCCCTCGTGACTAACTGGCAACATTTCCCCTAAGTAGTGCAGCAGCATCAGGAATGCTCTCACTTGTGGAGACCCCAGAGAGCTACCTTTGCAAAGCTGACATTTCCACAGTGTGGAAGAGTAGGCTGCACTCATCACTGATGGTATAGGAACTACAAAGAAAAGACATGAAAAGACAGGCAGCTTTTCAGGGGATCCTGGCTCAAAAGATGCAAATCCTGCTTCAATAAAAAATTAATCTGGGAGATTCATTTCAAGGTGTAAGTGATGGCAAAGATAAACTAGAATGCTAAAGAGCTTAAGTATTCAGGGTCACCTCCAGCCTCAAAAGGCATTGTATTTTTTCATTCTTAAAGTACAATACTAGATACAAGAGGCAAAAGTCAGAAGACACAAATAAGGTTTGATTCTGATTTCTGTATTTGGAGGCCCTTCACTCAGACTTTTCACTAGGACAGATTTTCTCCTGCAAACACAAGACCCCAAGTGTTTTTCCCTTTTCAAGTCTTTGAGCACTTTTAATGGATTCTTGATGACATGCTCTAAGGCTCTCTCCAGTCCCGCTGCTCCATGAACACCTTAAAGTACACCTTTTCATGTCTGCCCATGATCTGCTAAACTTTACTCCTTCATTGTTGCTATTGATATTCATACCATCTGTATCTCCACCTGTCTGTTCACAGTGGAGACTCTGTCCAGATCTCCAACACAGACCAGCAGAAGTTTGATGATGTAGTTTACTTAGAATGAAAACAAGGACACACTTACCAGGAAATAATTTCAATTAACTCAATAACACTCTATTCCCCAAATACTGCCAAACAGATCACATGAGGGAAAAAAAAAAAAAAAAAAACACCAAATAGAAAAAAAGGACATTTATAAAATTCTAAGGCTACGAGATAACAGTAGCAAGTAGACAGAAAGTTTTGTTAGTCAAGTTGTAGAGCAAAAACTGTATTTTGCACAGGCAGGTACAAACCAATAGGTTAGTTCATCTGCAACTCTGGTTTCAGAAAAGATATCAGAACATATTTCAAAAATATCTTCATTCATTAAAATTAAGTTAGGGAGAAAATTTGTTCTAGAGCACTTCTGTCACCTCTTTCAAAAGAAAAGTAGCACCATCATACATGATTATCGTCAGTTCCCTGAAGACCAACCACATCCCCTGGGGTTCAGTTGTCTGATATGCTGTAGAACAACCATGAGAATCTGGCTCTGCTTTGTTGTACATAAATGGTTATTGAGCTGTGAGACAATCCATAACCTAAAACCAAGCAAGACAGAAATTAAACTATCGAGATGTTTCCAGTCAGTGACTCAAGACAAAAACAGTGACACAAGAAGCTATAAAGCCCTAGGAAAAAACAGAGAATCAGAGACAGCAATTTAACACAAATCATCAAGGATAAGCTTGACTCAGGGAGCAGTAGAGGGGAGCCTTTTTCCACTTGACTGATGACTAGCTGTCTATTAACCTACCACCCATTAGGTCTCTGTAATCAACACATTCGTGTTCTGCTAGCCTATAGAACTTTTATCCTAGTTGACTATTACATGCATTTGTCAACAAATTACCACTGTGTACTCTTAAATTTTATGTAACCTGCTTGCAGTCTCTGCACACAGAGATGCCCAAACAGAGGTGACCCATTAGAGGGAGGGTTACAGAGACTCTCTCAGTCTGTAGGAACTATTTGCTAGCACATTAAAATGATAAGCATTGCAACTAGACACTTCCATGGGGCTGCAAAGAAGAACCAGAGAACAACAGTCACTATTTTGTTCAGGACTTAACAACAAAGAGGCAGACAACATGCTGATTCAGATGCATGAAAGCAAGTGCATTTGTTCATTCTACTGTTTTGAACAGCATGCCAACAACATTCTGTTTCTGACTATCTTTCTCTGAATATCCAATATGTATCTGAAAATTTTATCCCAAAAGCACAGTAGAAGGAGTTCAAGGGAAATAGACTGAGTGACAGTGTTGCTGCGACTACTGCTATTTCTGCTACTTAATCTGACTGGTGATATGGAAAGAAAAAGTACACAGAGATGACAGCTGCTTTAGAGCCAAGGCCATCAGATCAGCTCTGTTTTCCACAAAGCAGCAATACATCTAAACTGCTGTGCCCCAGAATGGGCACCTGAAAGAGCACCTTCCAGAACCTTCACTAGTAACTTATCTTAGGTACCTCTTTAGGTCATGACCCACAAAGGTAATCTATATCCAGTAGGGCCAGACTGCTAGTGAAATCAGCAGGGCTCACAAAGCCAGTTCAAGATGCAGCCTTCCCAATTGTCCAGTTGCTGTCTTTACAATGCCTACACATTTTTCACTTCCCCTGTGTCATAAGAACTTAAAAGTTTCAAAAGAATATAAAGCTTAAGTACCTGTTTATGCTACCAGAAAAACTACAAGCCAACATACTCTGTTTTTTTGCCTCCATGTTGAAAGGAAGGGTGGAAATAATATAATAGGCAGCTATTAGAGTTGATAAAGGGAACCACTGTGAGTACATTTAAACTAAAACTCATACTGACGTCCTGTGACACTACTGGGACTTTAACACAAGGTAAAATGGGGTTTAGGTGAAACTCCATTGCAATTCTGAAGAAATCATACAGCAATGTTACCTTTAGAAGTGACTGAAAAATTAGGGGAAAAAATGAAATGGAAATTATTTTCTCTCTTTTTTTTCCTGTGTTGAAAAGCCGTACTGAAATTGCAAGTGCATCTTCTCCCACTTGGGTAAGCAAAGAGTGAAGGATCTTTAGCACTCACTCTCAGCAGACTTTATTCTCTTGCACATCACATTCTGCCAATGTGATGCTCATTGGGACTGGGTATGTCAGAGCCATTAGCAGATGCAGAACACAATGCTACACTTCTTGAAAAGCAGTAAATAATGTTGGATATGAACAAAAATGTCCCCATTAATGGGGCATTCAGGTCCATACCCAGGGACAGAACAGTGCTATGCATCCCTCTATCCCTAACTGCACTGCATCTCTTTCATCAGAAAACAGAAATGATGAGTGTCTCTTGGTCTGAAGCACCCATTCCTGTATGAAAACATTTTTTGGTAACAGCAGGAAGAAAAAAAGATTATAACTTTCTAAGATATGATACTGTATGTGTGAATTAAAAACAGTGTCTTTTTGGATAGAATTCATCTCTGCCTCCTCTCCTATATCCTGTTGTTTAATGAGACTGCTCCTTTCTGCATCTTCTCTCTCCCAGACAAACAAGGCTTAAGGGCCCTGTCCCTCAATGTCAGACCTTAACAATTACCTGTCTCACTCACTCGAGGTATCTTCTTCCACCCACCTTACCTGTGCTCCTTTATCACTGTTCTTCCTGTTTCAAGACCAAAGCCCAACTTCCCCTGATTTCCATTCCTGATGCTCTTATAGGTCCAATGTAGTTACAACCCAAAGAGAAGGATGACCAGGGAGATATGGAAAACCCATCAGGTCAGGAGACCAAAGAATGAGAAAGCAAGTGGAAGAAAAGGTCTGAGCTGCTCCAAGTGCTTTCAGATGGAGCCAAAAGTGGGGACAGGGATGAGACACGGAAGGCTAGAGATTACATCAGGTCTATATTGCTGTTTCAATGTAATGGAAACATTTCTTTTTTAGTTTTTGGCTCTGCTTCCATTTGATAGGGTGCTATATACAATCATTAAAAGCTGGGTGGATTTTAATAGCTGCTATTAGAATTGAACTTTATTGTCCTCCAAAAAGATTTAATAAATTAAATTTCAAAGGCAAAAATAATCACTTACGACCATGCTACATTCCCCCATTTTTACGGTGAAAGAGATTAATCAACAAGAAAATTTTCATCTGATAATCAATATTCATCAAATTCTGAGCTTCAGCTTCAAGCCAAAAGCTAATAATATTTGAATTAGTGACACACAGTAACACATCCCTGTTCTCCCTGGGTCCCAGGGCCTAAGCATTTGCATGAATCACTAATGCACTGAATTGTTAATTCAGATCAACAAAGCTTTCAACTGTACTGTCTTGTTGATAACCTCTATAAAACACAGCCATAGCTCAGAAATGCTGATCCACACTAATGCACTTACTTTCCAGTACTTTTGCTACAAAGTCTAATAAAAATATTAATGCACTGGAAGTGCTGATGCAGCCCCATTAGAGCAAGATTTCCTCACCATAGAAGCATCCCAGTTTTCTTCCCTGTGAGCTATGTTTTCAGTAAATGTTAGGCTGGAGTATACCAAGGAGGAGAAAATATTATGCAGTTCTGTCCTCATCAGTCAGACAAGGTTATGATGATTCAGAAATGATGAAATACTTCTTGCCAAAGAGGCAGGGTGAGAGAAACAGAGAAAAAAGTATCCTGGCAGATGAAGGAGAGAAGGGAGAAATGTTGAGGTAACTATACTCTAGGATAGAATCCATTTTATTCTTCTTTAATTTGGTTGTGTATGTCAGGTTGTAGGTCCTAGAGGTCCAGAATTAAGCGATTCCTCCAGTGAGTCAGGAAGGACCCTGGTGGTTTGGAGAAGACAGTGAACTACTACCACTGACTCCAACTTGTGTGACACACATTGGTCTACTCTCTGTCAAAAAGTTGCACAAATTTGGGAACAGAAGCTTCTTATAATCTAGAGCATTGTTTTAACCACCAGTGGGGATTAGAGAGAGCCAAGCACATGATGCTAAACTACAAACATGGTGCTTATAAGATGGCCTTTATATATCTTCACAAATATTGGGAATTGCATATTAGGAAAAGTATCCTAGAAGGACATTATATGTCCTGTTGTGACTACACAATGTGGGGGAAGAATAGCTGGCTGTAAACCTGGTCACCTTTTCTGAAGTCTGAACTCTCCATTTTAAGAATGAATTACTTGAAATAGGCAATTTCACTGTTTTCATTTTCAAAGAAACTCTTTATTTATCACCTTGGAAGGTGATGTCAAAGCCAAATGCAACTGCCAATGTCCAGTTCAGTTTAATTACATAGTTATGATCTCTGGATGTATACATTTGTAAATAAAAGGTATCTAATTAATCAAATAAACATGAGGGTTAATCTAAGTGAGTAAATTGCTTCTAGAAAGTGTCATTAAAATAAGCAAACTGGACACACTGAGCTAGTCATTTCCAAAGACTTCACATATTCTAACCAAGATGTACTTAAAAAGGCACCAGTTACTAGAGCACATCAGCCCAACCAGCACTAGAGGACAAGGGATCAAAAATTACCTAATAACTACCACTATGTTCTAATATACAACTTGGACTTCTTATACGTAACAAAATTCAATAAGTTACTACCAATTTATTGATCTACTTCACCATTCAATGGGCAGAGCTTTTTGTTGCTATCACTATACACATTTGTACATCACTTTTCAGCAAGTATCTGTACCTGCCTACCAAGGAACAAACTCTCTCCTGAAACGGGAAAAAAATTAGTCTTGCACAGAATTGATGCCTTACACTTAGGAAAAGCTCAGAAAGCTCTCAGAGGTGAGAAAAACATGTAGCAGAGTAAACACTGAGGCCGCTACAGAAGGCTTATCATAAGATGGGCAATCTATGCCTTTCTATGAATCGACCCTGTCTGTGAAACATAATTAAATTTGACTTTATTTGACAGCACTGCATTGAAGCTTCAGAGTAATGCACTTCGAAATGTGCTTACGGAACAAATTAAGTATCCTTATAGGTGTTTATATTAATTCTTTTTCTATGTAGGTTTGCATTGAACAGACAAAGTTGGGGGCAGATCTATAATTACAATAAATAAGTATATTTTACTCAGCTGAATTTAATGATTTCTTTACCTCACAATTTGTTTCCTTAACTGGTTAAAGGCTAGATTCTTATTTTACTTTTTTGATGCATTCCACAAAATATTAAAAATACTATATAAAATCAGAGATGGGTAGAAGGAACTTTGATGTCATTTGTTACTCATGTAATAATGCAACACAGAAAGATACAAGGGATTCTTTTGGAAAGATAGGAGTGAAAATGGATTGTCTGCCTAGAGCATACTTATCATTAATAATTTCTTCTTCTGAATGCTCCCACAAGCACAACTGCTCACTTACAGTCCAGTAGTTCCTTTTAAAGGAATGCCTCAGAGTATTTTATAGGAAAAAGTAAATTTTGTAGCTCACATATGAGAATCAGTACTGATATTAAAAAAAACAAAACACAACAACACAAACCAAAAACAAACTAAAAATCCTAAAATAAAAATAAGCATTGTTATTCTGTAAGCTGGAAGAACAATTCAATTCCAAGTAAATGATAAATCTGAAGAATTCAAGCAGAAAAGACGCAGAAGAGAATCTTTACAAAAGAAACGGTGCAATAGTGAAAACAGGAAGTAGAACAAATGCAGCTAAGGACGAACCACGAAATTATTTCTGAATAGTTATGCCTGTCCTTTAACTTAGGGCTTCTTTACCTAATAACATCTGTTGTTTTACTGTGAATGGCATACTCTGGTCAGATTACTCATGTTCAGACTGATTGCTTATGTCCTCTGCAAGACCTCTGCTCTGTCAGGCAAACAATAAGCATCCTGAGGAACAAAGAACCAACTACGGTCAAAATGATAGTTTTCTGAAAAAGGCCTATGTGCCATTTAACTTTACATATTTAGAACAGTATACAGCAGAATGAGTAACAACTTTTAAATAAACAAAATTTGCTTTATGTCTGCCCTATCAAGCTGACTTCTGACAGACAATGTCCGCAGCAGCAAGGTCAGAGGAACTGATGCTGACAAGTTTTAAAAGGATACCATGCCCAGGATGGGAGCATTCCTAGTGCCAAAGGAGAAATGATTCAAATCCCAGAGACTTTAACATACAAGGAGCATGCCTCTAGCTACGCTGTTTTGGAAAATTACAGTCTTGACAGTCAGGAATTTCCCAGGAGGAGGTTAGAGAAAAATACATTATTATGCTTATGTTTAAAAACAAAAGAAAAAAATATTTTCTTTAAGCTCTAGATGTGCAGTGTGGAAGTGCAACTTGGCAAGAAAACAGCTTTCCAAGAATAACAATTCACAGGCCCTTATTAAAACTGGAGCCAAATGCTCCTTAGCAAAGATATTGAAGTTTGTTGCAGCTGACTTTGCTGAAAACTCCATTCAACCTGAGTTGGCTGCAGTCAGGACTGCACGGGGCCAGCCAAGGTTTTTCTACAAACGCAGATTCTTTACCCAGCCTCAACATCAAAGCCACATAAACAGTTTCTTTTTTCTCCTCAGACTCTGGCATGGTGAGAAAAAAGATAAGGTATAAAGATATAAACAATAGCACAAGAAGGTGGCCAGCACAGAAAGCAAAGAACCATCCAAATTTAGGAAGATGAGAAAAGGAAACACTTGTACTTGCTCAAAAAAGCTCTGGACCTCCAAATCTTGGAATGAAATCTAAGATTTGAATTGCAACATCAGAAAAATCCTTCTTGTTAGTAAATAGCCTTGTAGCATATTTAAAAATGTGTGTCTTATTCCTATTTCCATTAAAAACCCCAAGTTACTAATATTTCAGTTACTCCATTAACCAAATTGGCAGAAAAATGATGAATGTGAAGAATCTTCCTCATTAATACATGATAGGACTGCCACTATTATAGGATGTAAGTACTAAATCTTTACCATAAGTCACTTAACAAAAAAATGTCTAGCTACTCCAGTTCCAGTATCTCCTAATTTTAAAGCACTTTCCAGTTTTATTATGATTCTTTAGGGATTTTTTTTCTTTTTTGCACATAAAGAGACATGGAGATTGGTGGTATTTATGCAGTTTTACGAGGATAATAAAAGCATCCTGTTTGCCTTTATTCTGAGACAGGGAACATTCACCAAAAAAAATTGTGTCATTCCAATTCAAAGGGCGGGAAATGACCGAACTAGAGAATTGAACTCTAACACGGCAATGAACCCAAAACTTAAGTGTTTTTCCAAAAGTATTTATAAAATGGGAAAACTGGCTACCTCTGACTCATCTCCAGCTCATCTGCTGGTGTCTGGCACCCAATTCCTCAAGCGTGCCAGCCACATGTACTCAAGCATTTACAGTTTTTACACCTAGAGCTAATGTGAAAAATGCAGCTACTGAAAGCCTTAAGAGCAGGAGGTGTGAAACAATATCACATTCTGAAATTGCTGTTTATGCACTACTTTTAAGAAAAAATAATCAATTCACTAACTTTTAGAGACTTGAAGTCTAAGTCCCCCCTACCATGTGTTCACTCTTAAGGCAGTTCTTAGCAGTTCTAAGTACTTTTATGGTTACATCTGTATATGAACACTTGAAATGAATGTATCTATGCAACTATTGACTCGTATTTTATAATGCAGACATTGCTTACTTTGAAACAGAGAGGCTGGATTAAATGTTGTGTCTATCCTATGTTCTCAAAGAAGCATGCTTTAACACAGATCTTCAAAACAGAGAACATAATATTCAAAGGAGTATAAATTATTAAACTGGTTCAGTTACAAACATGCTGTTGAAACACTTACCTAGTGTGCTTAAGTTATACTCTTCTAGTCTCTGCATTGGTATATAAATACAGCTGACTTGAATTTCAAATGGAATCAACATCTAAAACATCACACCAAATCCTCTGGTTTTGCAGCAGTTCATTTACAATGGAAATACACCTACAGTTGATGAAGGGCCAAGTTTCTGAGAAGAAACATTACCTGCTCTTGAAGGACAGGAAAGATTCTGATTTTTGGTGTCACCCAATGCACAACATTAACCAAGAAAAAAATTGGAAACTGAAGCAATTATGGTTTGACCCAAAGCACCTGAGATCACAACGGGAAGACAAAGACACCTGAGCTGTGGGGAGGAAGGCAGTAAAGCAGGGTGTCCACTGCCAATCCTTTTAGGCAGTTGGTTGAAGATGCACAGACAAACATCATCTTTCTTCTACCCTGAAATGTGGACATCTATTAGCAAGGAAAACACCTTGTGACTCTCTCTTCCCCTCTGTATAAAGTGAGCTTAAAGAGAAGACAGACAACAGTCCTTTGCCATAAACACTTGACATCGGAAAGGACAAGGACCTTCACTGTATCATCGAGAAGACTTTAATTGCTGCCCTGCATATACAGGAAATTTTGGTAAAAGTAAAACTATATTCCAGATGTCAAAACAAATTCAGCTTTGGTCAGTTTTAAGCTATAACAGCAAACTTGTACAGAAAAGAAGGATTCTTAAAATTAATAATGAGGAAACCCTATAAGACAAATCTAGACCAAACTCCCAGGTTCTCTCCCTCCCTTCAAACAACAGATTTATTAAAGAACGTCCCAGCAGTATAGGTCAATTACTGGGAAAAGGCCAGGGCACAATATATCAATTGAACAACTTTCTACCTCATTAAAGGTGAAAATAAAAGGGATTTGAGCAACATCAGGCTCTTGTGCTCTTGCTGATAGGATCTGATTTGCTGTTGATTGTCCAAGAGGAGGCACTTAGTTACCCTTACTTTACAGAAAAGACATTTTGGCTTTAAAATGAATGACACAAAAAATCCAACACAATAAACCTCAGCCATAATTGAGGTTTCAGGGGATATATAGATACCTGGTAGTAAATCTCCTCCCTTACTGACTACTACTTTTACAGGACTTTCCTTAGCAATTTTGCTTTTATTGATACACAAAACAGGCAGAGCACAAGGCCCATGTGACTTCTGAGCTGGAAAGTACTCTAGACCTTCAAAGACAACTAAACCAAATGAAGTTCTGAAACTGGTGTTCTAGTATCTTTATTCCTGACCTGCCTCAATTAAATCTGAGAGTGTGAATATGAAATACAACCTCACAAATTTAATTACTTAAGTTAGAGCCCATGTGCTGAAATAAACAAATATGTAGAGGGAAACATGCATGTTAGAAACAATCAGAGGTAGTCCTAAAGCAGATACAGGCAAGTCAGAATTCGAGGAAGAAAGGCAGAAAGATCCAGAAACTCTTAGTTCCCTGGCTAGAACACTTGGCCTTATAGATCTTCCTCTCTGGCTCCAACGTACAATTGCTCCAACAAAGTTTCATATGAAAAACAGAGATAGCTTTGTTGTCTTCATGATCTCAGTTTCCATAAAATAGAGCAATTTTCTTTTAGAGCAGTCTCCTTCAATTCAGGACCTGCATATTCCTTAAATGAGGAAAACAGCAGAACACAGCATGATACCCTCAAGTCCTGTATTGTATATCAGCCCATCAGCCAAACTGCAGGTCTGAACTGCTGGTCCAAACTATTAACCATGAATCCTTGAAAACCTCTACAGAGCAAAACCTTGCTCTGCTTGAACACCCTGGAGTATTTTTCATTTGTATTTATTTTTAGTTTCTTGTTAATTAATTTAAAATAATACTTTTGCTCTGTTTGTATTCAATTAATTAGATTATGAAGTTTCTGGCACAAAACAGCATGCTGAAATAGGAGCTTAGTACCAGATAAAACACTGCTCTTTCAGGCATTACTTTGTCACAGACCTAACGAATGAAGACAAATTCAAACAACATCTAAGCTTTGTTTTTTAATGGCTAAGACAATTACAATCTCAAAAAAACCCACTGTACAAAAGGCAACCACTGAGCAGAAATATGCCCAGCTCAATGGGACCCATCAGCTATCTTAGGCAGAAACAGGAAGCTTCTTTGAAGCTCTTGGCACTCTTAGAAAGTGTTTTTCTGGCTTGGTTTCCTTTGTTACTACAGAGCTAATTGTAAAAAGAGGTCAAATGATTTTTGTGCAATTTCAAATTCAGAGCAAAAGCTAGTACATGTCGTTAATCAAGTAAATTGCTAATGCCTCATTCTGCAAAGTAAATTACTTACGTTATATCTCTTTTTCTGTAGGTCTAGTTAAGGACACCAAAGACAAATTGGTTTTCAGTATTAAAAAATTAAAAGAATATATTCTTCATAATTCATATGTGGCACTAGGAGGGTGGGTTTGACGCTTGGTTGCGTTTTAAAAGGTCATGCATAGAAGGACATGCACCTAATCTGCTCCCCTATAAGCTATCCTAATTCTGAAGTTCAGTTTACAGCAAATGTAGCTCACACAATGCACAATTATCTGAATCTCTACAAATAAAATCATCAACTAAAATCCACAAAGAAGCATTAATTGTTGAAATACTCTTCATAGCATAGCACAGAAGACTTGGCAAAATGCCTTTGCAATCAGCTGAGATTTTCGAAGTGGATGAAGAGAACTAAGTGTTCAAATGTTATTGATGTTCTATAGGAGCTGCACACTTTTCGTTTTCAAGAGATTAGTTGACAAAGCTGGATCTAAAACAACAGCACAAGAGAAAGCCACATTGTCTCATATGCAAGATAGCTAAGATACTAAGATAACTGGAGGGTGAAAATTTTCTCACTTATCCTTACACTAAACCATGCCTCTTGACCATGGACATGGTTTACTCTCTCCCTGACATACATAACAGCTGACAACAGCAAATTTCATATCTCTAAACATAGTTTGATTTATTATTCTAAATTAGCTGCTGGACGCTCCTCAGTTTGAGTGATCCAGGCTATTGAGGAAGCCAGTCAGTCTTACCGTACTTTAAACAGCATTTACACATCTTTGGATCTAATTTAGAACAACGGAACCTCTTCAACCTTCTCCTGGTACGAAATCCAGAGGACACCTGTATATAGCAACTTACTCAAAGATTTAACACAGACCTGCCACTCTGTATACTTCGAATTCCTCTTCTTCCTCTGGAAACAACTGGAAACACAAAATGTAAATCTGCTTGCTAAAACAGTCTAACAAGATAGATAACCCAGTTTGCACCCAAAGAGTTAATGGGATTTGAAGAACTTACTGTACTTTCAAATGAAAAGAAGAGGGAGCAAGAAAAGACCTGCTTCCCCTCATGTCAGAGTTCAATGAAGAGAGACATCTATGAGAGCAACTATCTCTCTCACCACAGGCTGGGTCTGCAGCAGACTTTCTTGTCCCCTGAGAGTAATGGAATAGTGCACTTTCTCCAAAACAGCTGAGGATTCTGCAGCATTAGCCAAGAGCACACACTGAGCAGTGTATGAGTGTCTGTCACTACCCTGGACACTAGTGAAGTCAGTATGTCAACGGTGCACGTGAAACTCTGGGCATCATTTTCTTGTATCATTTAATCTTTATGCCAGCCTGTCCTTCTCTCTATTCCTTTTTTCATCTGCTACTGCCTCTCCCATATGTAAGAGGTACCACATAGGCTCCATTATTCCCATCTCTTTGATTTCATACTGGTCCCATCCCCAGGACCATGTGTACTTGTCTCAGCAGAAAATTAACTCTATTGATAGCATCTGATGCAAGAAGATAAAGCATCTGATGGGAATTTTACTTGCTATCTACACTTGCATAGTGCTGGAGATACTTATTGCTCCTGACAGGTCTTATAAAGAGCAGAAGGAAACACATACTAAATAAAAAGCAATTTCATAGGCCAAGATATTATAAACTGAATCTTAAAATGTATCAGCTCGCAAGCCTCTTTGGGTAGAAACACACACTTACTCTACAAACCCACATCTGCTAACATTTGTAGCCTGATGTGACACTATCTGCACATCTCCAGACACTAACACCATAAAAATAAGTAATTACAGTAATAATACAGAGGGTTTTGGAACAGCAGGGAGGGAATAAGCTGAGCTGGATGTGCAGGAAGAGTGCTAGAAAGTTCTGTAGCAAAGACTGAGGACCTTCTGACTGCATGAAAGAGAAACCCCTTAAGAGGCAAATACAGTCAGGAAGGCAGTAAGTGCAAGTCGAGTTCAAGTGAAGTTTTTCTGCTTTCTAAAGACCTGTAAATATTGTTTTCACTACTAATCTAACCAACTACCTACATACACAGGTAGGAATCCTTTAACTCACAAACATATGCAAGAGACAGCGCATAAAATCTAATAGGAACAGACATTCACACTTCAAAATAGTCTGAGTAGTTCCTCTTCATGAGGACAGTGATAGTCATATCCAACTAACAGCTTCCCTACAGCTAAAGACATTGGCCCCCATCACTGTCAGAGACAAATCAAATCCAAGCAGATTACAGAGGAGCTTCTTAGCTTCTGTGAATGCACAGTGACCCAGCTCAGTTTGCACCTTATGCTCTATAAGCCAGGTAAAACCAGCTGCAGTAGAAAAAAGGAAGGAATGACTGAAGGAGACAGGAAAAAGGAGGGAGGGAGCGAGAGAGGGATACCACATTCACAGGTTTTACACTGAGTTGATGCTGTCCTTAGCTGCCTTACATAGGTAGCTACACTTGAGCCTTCCTTCTCTCTCACAACAAAGTGCTTCAAGGTGCCCAGAAATATTTGTCAGGTACCAGACATAAGATGGATTTTATGAAGCTTTGAAGGGAGGTGGAGAGAGCAGGAGGAAATGAAGTGCTAATGCTGATCATAACAAAAACTGCTGGAGCCAGCCATAATGGGACAGTGGGAGCGTGTCTGAAGGGAAAATGAAGGTGTTAACAGATGCACCACGGTACATCAATGTCAGAGAGTGTCTGGTGCCTCTGAGCGACTCATAAATAGACATATAGCACAACTGCCCATGCACAGCTCTTTGTGGTTGTGGCAGCTATCTGCAGCCTCTCAAAAATTAGACAGCAAAAGCTTTCATGAGACAATTGTGTGGCAAGGTTGTGGTAAGAAGAGTCAGAACACAGAGATGCACTTTGTAATACAAGTATTTTTTGCTTACCAACTTTGTTTCCCATTTTTGCTTAATATGAATTGGAGGGAATGAAGCTAATGAAAAGGCCAGGAGCTGTGGTTAGCACAACACTTCCCAAGCCTGAAGTGACCTGGGCCTCTTCAGAAACACAGAACCAAGATGTGTATTCTCCTCTCTCTCACCGCTTGTTCTTAAGTGCCCTGTGATCTGTATTTATACAGAGGTCCACAGACATTCTTTGGACAGGAGAGTAAGGAGAGATTAAAAAGGCACAGTAACACTCTTAAAACATTCCAAGTAAGTAAAATGGCTTTATAAAATCTTGGGCAGTGATTATTCTTCACCAGTTAACTTTTATTTCCATCCGGAGTAGCCTAGCACTTTTATTACGCTGAACTGATTAAGGGGGCAAAACCTTACTTGTGTCCTGTCTGCCAGGCAACCGAGGACCTGACCCGGCAGATCTGCAGCAGAACGAGCGTCTCTGGGCTTCTGAAGAACTCTGAAAAACACCTTGTAAGAGCTGTGCTCCTGAGGGAACACCAGATCTCTGAATCCATGCAGTTTTGTTTTTTCTCCTCCAGCAACTGCGTATGACTCTGTACAAGATGATACATTATGGCCAGGAGTCTATTCTTTCTTCACTCAGATGGTGCAGTGTACTTAGGTAGTACCCTGGAAATCTTGTAAGGGACTATGCATTGTATCCAAATTAGATTATTTTGTCTCTTTACCAGGTTTTTATACTTGGTAGGATAGAGTAGCTAAAGACACAGTGTTTTTAGTCGTTTACAGTGTGAGGAATACATTATCCCAAGCGTGGATACTTGGCATATCTGTCACCTAACACACAGTCATAAGGGACACTGGTTCCTATAGGCACATATTCACTTGCTGAGTTCACATGCCATTTGTTGGTCACCTACTTACTGTGACACCTAAACACTTCACAATGGCACCAGATGCCAAGTAGAAAGGACACAACCAGATTAATGAGAAGTGTTAACTACAGCTGAAACATTACCATTAGGAATAAGGGGCTTTAAGTTGCAGTGAAGCAACTGGTACACTAAGAATTAATTTCTAACAGCCCTTTCTCATTAAGTACAGCACACCACTGCACAGGGACTGGCACATCCAAAGCTCTTGAGATTCAGAAGAGAACTGAACTTCAGCAGCCTGAGAAGGAGCTGTGGCCACTGAGCCCTTGGGTGAGGCACTACCAGCAGCAGATGGTGTTGGACCTCTCTGATGGGTGTGCTCACAAATGCCTGCCACACGCAATTTGAGATGTGCCTACACTACAGAGTTTGGTAAGTGTAAGCTACGAAGTAGGATATTAAGTATAAAATATTCCATGAAGTATAAAACATTGCTTTCATGTCTGTATTTCTAATGTATGTTTCATCGTTACATCAACTTTTTATTCCATCCATGAATTGCCCTTAATTTAATAAACTGAGCCTTGAAAATTTGCCCAGGTAGATACACTAGCTTACTGATTAATGACACCTGTACAAGTGGTGGCATCTGGGACCCTAATGAAGTCTAGAAAACTATTACTTTGCTGATTCCAAGGTGAAGAAATAGTTAAATAGGGCTTTTATTCAGAACTACACATTTCAATGCATTAAGATGACTTTAATGTAATTGCCAGGCGCAGCCTCTGTAGTTACTAAAAGCTACACTTTTTTATTGTGTCTGAATAAATTTGACACAAGAGTGCTCTCAGGCACTGCCGTAAGGTTTATTTATTCTTGGGTGGTACAATCTGCATTTCTATATTTTGAAATATTTAGGTTCATCAATAAAGCTAAAGGGCAGTGAATTAGAAATCAATACAAAGGCAGACTTCTTAAGGCAACACAGACGGAGTTCATGGAATACAAAATGGCTAGAATTTGTTAAAGACAGGTGCACATAGTGAATTTTAAGAAGGAACCTCACATAAAATAGGCAGTAAAAAAAAAAATCACACTCTGGAGTATGAACTGACAGATACAAAGGTCACAAAGTAACTCCTCTTCTGCCTTTTCAACCTGAAGTAAATTACTGCACAGTTGATTAGATAAATTACTGTAAGGAGTTGTGGGTCACCTTGATATAGCTCCATCACTGTCACAGGAGGTGTGCTGATAGACCACAGGAGGCAATGAGCTAATTCAATATGGCAAAGTCTGCATTAACAACGTATTGTTTCCTGTTATGATCCTAACATAAGGAAGCTTGCGAAGCATTTCTCATCCTTCCCAAAACAGAGAGAGGGAAGCAGTAGGGTTTTGTTTGCCTTGTGAGAGCAGTGACCTTGGAAAACCTTCAGAAAAAGTAACTACATACAAGTGCAAGCATATCTGCAACATAACAGTGATGGAAAGAAATTTCTCAGACTTACGTTTTTAGAAGACAGAGAAAACTGAATGAGAAGGAAATCCTCTGCCAACACATACAGTGAAAACCACATTTCATTTCAAATTAAAGCCCTCTTTAATCTCAGCTGAAAACTGCTGTCAGCACAACACTAAAGACAAAACAGAGAATACTGGACTGAAGCTAGTTAAGGGAAACCTTATCACAACTACTTATGCCACCTTAGAAACTGTTAGGATTATTTTATCCACCATCCTGTGTCTGTTGGCCAGTGCCTTGTTTAAAGAGAACTCTCAGGCAAAACAAAAGGAGTAAAAAAAAAAATTAAAGACATCCCCAAATGCTTCCCATGATACACTGATAGGATTGACTACACTAAAGACAAGCTGCTTAACAAGGCTAACATGAACTAAGTAATTCCAGATAGCTCATCAGATCACAGCCTTTTTCTCCAGCCTTTTCCCCAACCAATCTTACTCTGGGCACTTATTACTTTAAAACCTTGAGCAGTGCGGGGATGGAGGTTTAGCACTATCCTCACTATCCTTGCCCCCTGTTCAGCAAGTTTTTTAGATTTCTTCTTCCTTGGTTTGACAATTGTAGAACAAACCATTATTTAATCTTAGTGACCTGTAAATCTTGGAAGGCAATGGCAAACTGGTAGCACTTACAGCAACTCTATAGCAAAATTTCATAGTATCTGACTGGTATATTTGTACAGCCATCAGCAGAGGGAAGGCCTCTCATTTTATTCACTCAGTCAATGAACAAAACTTGTAGAAGTACAAATTTTAGGAATACTAGAGCTTGCTAACCAAATATGCAACTTCACAAACCCAGTATTTTGCACTGAAAAGCTGATCTGCTGGGGGCAAAAAGGTTATAATAACATAACTATGTAATAATATATAATATATTGTAATATAATATATTATTGTTGTTATTATCACCATTAAAGGACATTTCAGGTAAAATACCCAATTACAGAGTTCCCTTCCCTAAAAGGTGTTTGTAGGGGGTTTTTTTGTGTGAACTAACCCAAAATGTTAACTTGAACTTGGATTAAGAAATTACCAAACTGCATTTTCCTAACAGCATGTTAATTTTTGTAAATGGAAGTATGGGCAAACATTTTCTAACATACACTGAATGGCTCAGAAGATTACATTTCCTAAAATGCAATGCAGACCTTCCTCTGAGGGATCTGTATGATATATTATAGGAACTGCATAATTTTGAATAATCCCTGGAGATGTAGTGCAGAAAAGCAGGCCAACCCAAAAGGAAGAATGGAAAACACATCATGTGTCTTAACTGCAATCCCCATCTTGTATGTAGCTTAAATACTAAACAGACTCAAAATGAAATACTGCAGGGCCAAACAATAATAGAAATTAAGCACTGTCGACCTGAAAAGTGTTAAAATGTTTTATTTTAATTAAAGAAAAGTCTAATGGAGTGTTTTGGAATTCCCACTATGTTAAAATGTCATATTTCATATTTTAGTAACAGCCTGGAACAAACTCAAATATTGAAATGCAGGCATTCCCACTGTGATGGAAACTTCAAATTTTGTCTAACTATAACCACAGCTAATTCCCTTATTTAATTTCAAAGGCAAAACTGAAGTCATGTGTAAGGAGAGTAACTTTTCCTGTTCCTCTGGTTTTTTTTCTTTAAAAAAGTCTCAACTTTCTGAAATACAAATGCTTCTGGCAAAGTTTAGAGAGCTGCTATTTATTTGCTAATCAAATGTGTATGGACAGACCAAGGCATGAAGCTCAGACAGAACTCAGCAGGTCATCTACAGAAGATCAAGCAATACTAATGAGTCATATCAACACTGATCTATGTAAACAAATACCATCACTTCCACAGAAAAATTAGGATCAGATAGTTCCCCCAGACTGCAGAAGATAACAGAGACAAATATCACTGAAACCATGACATTTAAATCCTCCTCTTCTGAACTGTCCATGCACCACCACTCATTGAGACATGCTTTTCTGCATGCATTAGGTAGAGCTTACGCATCTTGCCCCATACAGGGATACAATAGTGATAAAACACTAGTTTCTCTCAGGTGCCAACTGATGGTATGGACAAACCTACAACACTGGCAGAGTCCAGTTCAAGCAGCTGTAGAGCCAGTAGCAGCTGCAGCAGCTACCACATGAGCAACAAGCTGAGGAGATCCTAACAAAACATTTGAGTGCTGATTTCAGGGAGGAAGATAACACTACCTATTTCTCATGGACAAGCAGAGAGAGATCTTAGCTGCCCAAGACAACAACACATCTTTGCCATTCCCCATACTGCTAATGGCACAAGATTAACACAGCATTAAACAGTTCCTAAGAGCTAACCAGACTCCATCATGTCCAGAAGCATCACGATGGTCCTAAACATTATGTTAAACCCTCTTTCTTGACCTTTTATAGTTCTTACAAGTGTTTAAAGGTGATAAGCTTGATGCCACATTGACTAAAATACAAAGTTGTAATTTTCACATCACAGAGAAAAACTCTAAAACTTTCAGTTTTGCAGTGTTTAGTCCCATGTTCTACAAAGCTTTCTATTCTCAGGAAGTCATGGCCTAACTTGAAATTGCTACCCAGAGTGGCTTTGGAAGCGATGTGGCATTTTAATCCCTCCTGCACTGAAAGGAAGAAAGATAACCGATGGCAGCACAGCCCATTCCACAAATACTTTCATAGGAGCACTCTAGGCCCATTCAGTTCTGCATGGTTATGCTACCTGTAGAACACACAGGCCAATTTGGGAAGCTGAACAGAATTTGCCATTGTTTTATATATTTGGCAAAACACAATTTGTATATTTGGCAGAACACAAGGTTCACTTATTAGGCCTTGCATCTGTTACCTATCCCTTCTTTCCAAGAATTGCCTCACTAACGTTTACAGTAACTGCTAGAGCAAAAAGCCAACATGATCACCCCATCATGATTGCCACAACCATTAACCCAGTCTTCTTCCTCCATTATAGGTGTATGAGCTTCAGTCATCCTCATTCCTGCACCCTTATCCCTGCCCACACTAGTGTTAGCATGCTGAGTCAGCCACTATTGCACTGTTTCATGTCAAACAGTCCTTTGCAACACTAACCTGTGTGGGAAGCTCAGCTTCGTCCTGGCTGTTAATCAGATAACGTCCTGAAGTATTTATTGTGCTAAGCTTTGCACTTTTACACATGTTTGTATCATTGGGGCACAGTGCCATTAACAGCCTACCACACACTCAGCAGGTTAGGGAAAATATTTCTTCTGACTGAAGAAGATTCCCTTTTGGGATCCTAATGGCTGTGTGGCAGGTTCTTCATTGCACATTTCTGCTGACAGGCCGTGCTCAGGAAGCACCACAAGAAATAGTACTGCTCCCCTATCTCCATTTCCTCATGTATTATGATCTAGCTATGCTACATTGACATTTACCCTTTGTGAGAAAACACCTAACACAAAATGGTGTCACATAAGCCATGACAGGACTGCAGAAGCAACAAACTGAAACTAGAAGTAGTTAGTTAGCAAGAAGCCACAATGGCTCTTACTCTCCCTAGCTTTTCGAAAAGTCTGGGAAAAAGGCATGAATCAGGCTGATAAACATAGGAGCCACTCACCTTCAGGCTACCAGTTCAAACTAAATCCTGAGCCTAAAAGCAGCAGAAAGTCTCTGTGACACCCTGAAGGTTATTTGGTAGTTTGTAAGAAACTTTCTAGAAGTAAGTCCTACTGTATGGAGCATTTACTTACTGCCAAATAAACATCCATCCAAAAGCAGCACTAATGCAAGGATAAAGCACATGGGACCATCACATTATCATGGTCCAGCTATATCAAAGCTACCTCACCAGCAGAAAAAGGGAAAAACAACCTTCTTCTGAAGGAGACGGTTTTACTGTAGGAAACTTTAGGGGCACTAAAATTTCCCTTTCTTTCTTTTTACAAGTCAGACTTATAGTACCTCCTGTGTGACTACCTTCTCACAGAAATACTTCTAGTTTACAACACCCTTTCTCCTGCATAGCTTTACTCTGATGTATTTATATGCCCCACTCCTCCCCAGTACATGGTCACCGGACTTTTCTGACAAATGGGTGCAAAAATGCACCTCCTGAAAAGAGCTGTGCTATTATTGTGTAGCAGGCAGTACAGGTAAACAACATGACAGACACAAAGGGAGGCTTTCAGCAATGAGCACTTTTGATGCTCTAACAGCAACACTGATTACTGACAGGTACCTGAGGCAACACCTGAGTGCAACAGCTATCTCCCACACTTGAAGATCACTGAAAGGTCAGAGCTTCAGGGATACAAATATACATATGCACCATAGACAGGAATTTCTGCCAATCTTTGTTCTAACCTGTTTCTCGAGTATGACATCTGTTGAGCACAACAAAGGTGTTTTGCAGTGTGCTCACTGCAGCAGGGTACTGCACAACACGAGCTGGCACTGGCCAGGAGAACCAGGCAAGCTGAGGGAGCCAGACACTGTCCTCAAGGCATCCCGACAGGGTGGGCAGAGCAGGCTGGGGACACCAGCGGGTGCTATTTGCCATACCAAATTACATGAGGTGATGAGAAAAGCTTAAAGTCAGCTCAGGAAATCCAGTCAGGGCCTGTGGGAGATGGGCTGAAGACAGGACACCCCATCAGGCTACACCAAAGTGAGGACTGGGAAACTGCAGCCAACAGTGCCCATACAGGAAGAAAACCAGTTTCCAGATATGAAAACCAGTCAGTCAGTTGTGTCTTGTCTGGCCCCTCTGTGAGGCAGCCCCAGCCAAAATGGGGACAGGCAGCTGGGCAGGGCCAGCAGGGCCTCCTGGTGCCTCCTCACCAAAATGTCTTGTGCACAGGTATAGCAGCTTTGGTCTCAAAAGGTATATACAGCATGTACAGGGAGTTATTTTAAAAGCTTCCCTCCATGCACACACATTGAGAGGTGCCCGTTTAGAGCAGACAACAAGTGCAGCAGCAGGACCAGAACTTAAGTTATTGAATTAGAAGCTCAGTAATTCTCCTTATTTCCTTCAGCCAGGTCAGAACAAACTTGTCTGCTTTTCTGAAAATTGTATTAAATTTGCAGGGCACCAGACCTCAGCCACTGCTTGCTGTGGCACCCTGCAAGGAGCTCACACTGCACCTCAGGCTTCAGCCGGGTGCTCCCTGTGAGTGCTCTGCCAGCATTCACTGGGCACTAGGCTTGCCAAGTGTACTTCTGAAGAATGACATCATTCTTACCTAGCCTTCATTTGAGGCAGACCCACTTCAAACACCATTTTCTCCCACAAATACTTAGTGAGAAGAAATCTGTACTAATGAATTGCTAGCATTGAAGGGTTTTTTCCATTCATATTTCTAATCAGGTTTCCAAACAGTGTTAGACCCCTGCTGGCAACACCACACTCCCTCAAAATCCTTTCACAGCCCTTCCTTTCTAACCTTTCCTCCCCTCTTTCTACCCATCAGGATTACGAACAATATTTATGAACATAATTATCCTGTCTCTTAAGAGAGTAGCCATCTGTGAAAACCACAGTACACCGATCCTATATTTCACATTAATAAGTCTCATAAATAAACCTGACTTAATTTAAAATAGCTTCTTTCTATGAAATACAAAACTTGCATTCCAGTTTATGATTCCTTGCTGGTTGTTTTAAACATTGGGGTGTGTTTTCACACTAGTGCACATATTTTATAGCTATTGCTGCTTTATATTGTAAAAAGAAAAAAGGTAGAGAACAAGTTTGATCTCCCTCAATTCAGTAGTAATAAGAGCTGAAAGAAATGTAAAGTAACAGCAGTGAATATACACTTGCTTGGAAAATTACTCTTGCTCACATTATGCTTTGAAAATCATATTAAAAAATGTCTTAGAGGCTTCACTATTACTCATGGTATAATGTACTACACAAGAGTAATTTCTAATACTGTCTATCTTGTAAAAAACTATCTGTGGTGTCATTAATAATATTTTGTGGTTAGGAAACTGGCCTGGAGACTCAAAAATTAAAACTAGGCTCAATATTCAACTGTTATAGATTTCCTGTGCTTTGTTGAATATAGAATTTCACCCATCACTAACTACTTATCTTCTACCTAATTCCTCTTTCATCCTTAGTGCTTTCATAAAGGGTTGAGATAGATGTTGAGTAATTGGGATCATTTAAAAAAGCAAGGTTTTTTCCAACATTATCTACCTTGGGGAGACACTGGTAAAAAACACCATTTATGAAATGAGCTGTATGGTGGGTGTGACTTCAATATGCATTTGCGTGCACACCTCGTGGCTTCCCACTGAAACAGGCATTTGCAGTAGAAGAGTAACGGGTACACAGCACAGAATCACCATGTGCAACCCAAACACCAAATCTGTTCTACACCAAAACAATAATCTATCGATTACTATTAAAACCAGATTTATTTGTGCTCTATTTGCTGCATTACCTGCCAAGAATCTCTGAGACAGAACATTCTGGCAATATATTATTACATTTCAGTATTTCATATTTCCTCCTACTTGAAATAACTCTGCAGTGCAGCGTTTTACCTCATTTAAACCAGTTAGCTTACGCCTATGAAATTTTTTAAATTATTTTGTTTTTCAGGAGAACATTTAAATAGCCATTCCTGCTACTCAGTCACAGCTCTGGGGTACTACATGCAAATCTTTCTTACAATAACAGTGCCTAAACATGGAAATGCAGGGATCCTATTGTGTTATTGCATCCAAACAACAATAATTTCAATTAAGTGTAGAAATACAGATTCAGATTCTCTCACAGGTACAGATAATACAGCTAGCAGAGAACAATGTAACAGCAAGAGAGTCATATATAACTCACTCCAATGTAAAGAAATACCCAGACAATATAGGCTGGCATAGCACTGTGTAAAATTACAAGTTATCTGTTTCTAACAACTTATAAGACAATTACTTGCAGTTTATCAGCAAGTTTATTAATACCTGCAATCTGTTTAGTGTTTTCCTTACAGTTCTAGCTCCTGGAACCCTGGATAACAGCAGAGTCTGCTAACAACAAAAATTACTCATAGTTGTGGTTTCAAAGAGTAGGTAGAAAATACAAGACTTCAGATTTAACAAAATAAGATGAGAACAAAAGTATTCAGATCTCTGAAGTCTCGTAATTTTCTAGGTAGAGACCAAAATGTTTGACTCCCCAAACAAACTGAGCTTTTGCTCATCACCATAAGTTAAAGAAACCACAACTTAAGCTTCTGACCAGCCTTGGCAAAATGAAAATTCCATCAAGCAGGGAAGTATAGACGGACCTAAAGTTCCACCTACTCTGTCATTGAGTCTCAACATGCATTTGAAGTTTTAAGCTGCAGACTGGAACTTAAGAGAAATGTTATTGAAATTTGTACGACTAGAAATATTACATTTTTTTCCTCCAGATGAGAATAGTTTTTTTTCAAAACACATAGTCTTTCTATTTCCAGAACCCTAAATAAATTGCACTGTGCTGATCTAATGAGTCACAAAAATAGTAACTGATCCATATAGGTTTTATTATCTTAGACTAAAAAAGGTGCAGAAAGCAAAGCAGCAGGGCAACTTTTTAAAAAATTCTATTTTTTTTCCAACAGTATCTTAATGACTGCTCGTAATGCACTCATTTCAAAACCTAAATAAGTTCAAATAGAATAACTATAATAAATGAGATTAAATATAAGAACTTAAACCATTAATGCTCCATCTAAAATTTAAAGAAACAAATTTAAAGAGCACAGTGATATGCAACTCTTGGTTTTCTCACCTGCTTCCTTCCCAGGAATCACCTGCACTTTGCACAGAGATGCTGAAGTAGCAAATGGAACAATTAGAAAAGTAATTATGTCTTTGCCAGAGGCAAACACTGGAATATCATTAGAACACATGAAATTATCTAGAAGATGCAAAAGTCAGGCACTAAATACAGTCCTGTTCCATACAGCATCATCTTCAAAAACACTTCTTCTTGTTAAATTTAATAGAGGTGAACAGTCCCACTGACGTGACTCTTACTTCTTAAAGGTACACTTTACTGACAGGGCTTTGCTGAATCCAAGACTGAGTGCTCAGACGGAGAAACAGTACCCCAAAGACCTGACCCTGGTCTCACAGCAAACTGTGGAGCACAAGCCATCTCTCCTAAGTTGCTGGGTACAAATTTCTTTATTTGTGAATTAAGTAGTAATAGTCCCATTCAGTTTAGACATATCAAACACCACTCAACCAACATTAAAAAAAAGTAAGGAAGAATAGAAATAGACTTGAAAAATTCAAGACATTGGTGAAAGAGGTAGCAGACAAACTGGAAATAGGTTTTGAGGTTTCTCCTTTATTTCCCAAAGGAAAAATGGCAAAGATAAATCAGCTATGACTGTAAGGTCAAAACTAAAAAAGAAGGGTTAGCCTGCCCTTAAAATGATTTAGTATTTTTCTTTGGTAAATTGGAAGGTAAGCATTTCTGAATAAATTACCCTTTTAAAGTCTTGATTCATGCTTCAGTACTTTTTTTGAACATGTGCATAAGTTTTGTTGATAGGGAAACTTATTTATCCACCTGCTAAAGTACTTTTCTAAATTGAGACCTAAATCAGCATCTACAAAAGCTTCATTCAAATCAATGAAAATCTTTTTACAGACCTTACTGAGAGCTCTATCAGTCACTAAGTCAAAGGAGACTGAACCAAGTGGGAAAATCCAGGCCTCTCCTGGAAGAACAAGCTCCAAAACCTCTGTACTTAGTAATAACTTTCTTTCATCCTCTAATATTAAATGACAGCACTAATAATATGCAATATCAAGTTATTAAGCATCTAGTCCCGAGCCATCCAATTAGTCTGCTGCGATGTAATTAAAACAAAACCAACATTAACTCAAAAGTGAAATTCACTGCAGTTGAGATGAGCACAGACAAAGAATAAAAGTTCATTAGAACTAGATGAAATTCATATCCATATTGGTGTAAACTCTGGGTAATTAGCTTGAAACAGCTTGGCATTATCCAAGGAGGATATGGATAATTGGGTTCAACATCCCTGAAGATCTGCTATGTTTCTTGAGACAATAAACCATTTGTGCTTTGAAGCTGCTTCTCGTTTTCTCAATCAGCGTCGTCTGACAAGGGCTATTGATCTGATAATTTACTTGTCAAAACTTGTTAGTCAAGGCAGGACAAAAGCAACAAGGCATGTGGCTAATCTAAGAGATGAATTTGTCCTAATGACTTTCAAGGATCCCAACCACTGTAGTGAAGATCAACCACATTTCTGAAACATTTTAGTCTAAGCCAGGGATCACATGATAGAAAAAAGATCAGTAGGGCAAGAATTATTATATTATTTTATGCAAGGGGACTACAGAAAGATAAAACCAGCTTATGTAAACACACAGCGAAGCACCCAATCCCTTCGCTTCAGATGCAGGTACAGTGCAGTCCTCTACTTAAAATACTTATGTATGCTTAAGTTCAGTGTCAAGGAAGGGCTTCCTTGAATTTATTGTTCCCTGATTCCAACCACCAACTTGTCCGGGACAAGTTAGAGATGAAGAAAGAACTGATCACCAAATCTGACCACAGGGATTTGACATCCTGCTACTGTGTCAAGAAAGATGATGTTGCAAAACTGACACAATGTCATCTCCATTTTGTCATAACTTCTCTCCATTGAGAGAACAGTTCATAATTTATTACGGAAGATTGGGCATTTTCTCCTTGAAGATTTAAGAAAATACAGCATCTTCCAATCATCCTTCACATTACGGGCCATGCAGCTGACCTAAAGTGATAATGAGTTCCCATTATGCCAAAATGATCTTTGGGCAACCTCACCATCTCCCACAGTCTATTCTGATTTATAGTTGACTGAGGTTGAGTTAGCTCACTTTATTTCTAGTGTGTTGTAGATACAAAAGGAGTAAAATCTAGCTCAATTAAATATCTTTTATTTTCCACATAAAGAAATCAGGAATCAAACTCCTAAAACTGTGAGGCTGGATTAAAATGCAGGATGCATTTCTTTTGTAAAATGTTAGGAGACTGAATCTTCTGGAACTTTTGAGAGACTCGAAAGTGTGACATTTGACTGACACCTATTTGCCTGGAAAAATAAAGTTTAGTATGTGCTCACCAAAAAAAAAGAAAACTAATATTCTGTAACATTAACATGATTATAAAGATTGGTATTGTCTGAAAAAAAGCAAATATTGCAAGTACCACAAGAAAATTCCATGAGAACAACATTGTCATTTTGCTACATTAGTTTTCTAAGATTAATAACTGTAGCGGTGCATGTTCTGCGTTTATTCCTGTATTATATAGTTCTATAATATATTGTTCTGTTACCCCCATACTGGATTGTTCTGTTACCCCCTGATCTCTACCCAGTCGGTTTGTCCTGATGTTTGTATCCTCCCCTCAAATGCACCCTTATTCCCTACCCCTCCTACCTTACCCCAAATATGTAACCCAAACCCTCCTATCCCCAGAACCTTCCATGTTACACAGCTGACTATTGGGTTGAGTAGCAGGCCTCTGGCTTCTAGAGGCGTAACCCCCTCCCTAAACCACTCCTACCCTTCTCTCCCATTGGTTATTCCCTTTCCCCTCCCATAGATTCAAACCCCCTTTATAAGTTTGTGTACAGGAAGTTCCTGTGGCTTCTACTGGTTGTCTTCCTTGGGGTTAGGAGCTTCTGTAGCCACGCTGAATGGAGAAAGCAAATAAACCCAAACTGCTCCAACCACTAAGAGTCGCCTGTATCTCTTTGCCTGCCGTAAGCTGCACGCCCTGCTGGACCAGGCAGGTCCAAGTCAAACCTGCCTTGCCTTGAGGCATCGTCCAGCTGGACTCCTTGGAATAAAGGAGCCTTTGCCAGGTCGATGCCCCACTCCTTGCTAAGGTACCCCTGGCCATTGCTGTCGGGGCTAACCGGGGCAGAATCAGGGACACCTGTCAGGGAACCACAGCAAATAACGGTAAAAAGAAAAGAATATATCTTTGCATTCAGCACTCAAATTCTGATGCCACAAGCAACACAGTCCAAGAAGTACAGCCATGCACCTTTTGCAGAGCTATTTTCCACACCAGAAATATAATTTCAAAACCCCATATAAGTTGGAGAACACATTTTGTTTTATCAGCTGTGCCATCTCCTACAGTGCTCTACCCTTGGAAGTAGAGAAGAGAATGGACTCCAGAACTGGAAATGACATGAAGTGATTTTTTGCAGGGTTGCATATTTAGCATGCAGAATTCAATCCTATTCCACGTCACAACTCCCTCAAGCAGCCTCTCTTCCACCAGCTCACTCTGCTGCTGAAAGTCTGATGTTCACAGAGAAGAGGTACCAGAGGAAAAAAAAATAGCAAATCAAATATGCAAGGCCTTTCACATCCTACTGATGAGCAGGTATCACCAGCTATAGCAATAAAAATGTTTTCTTTCCTGCATGCACATGGGAGAAGGAAGCAAAATTTAATTCTAAATGCAAATCTCAGGAAAAAAAGAAATATTGCAGAAGAGTAAGGGCAGCAGGGAAATCCCAGAAGCAAAATAAAGGGAAAGCATATGAGAAAGCATACACAGAAATCAGAGACAACACAAAGATTTTTGGTTGTTTGCTTTTGTTATTGGCTTTAATTAAAGGTTCTTTTTTTTTCTTTTTTTTTTAATTCACATGATTTATTTTCCCCCTTCCTACCTGCCAGCAAGAAACCTGGCCCCTAAAGGTTATTTTTCAGTATTTGTAAGGTTCACCATCAGTTTTTCCATCTCTCAGTTCTGGCTGTGCGTTTCTAGTCTCCACCTTACTGGGAACTATGACTATGCTGTATAGGATTGTGCATAAAATCAACACTGGATCCTTATCCATGTTAATGCAACCTTAACACAGTTTAGACAAAACATTGCGTGCTAATAAAGTCACTGTACATGAGACCAAAAAGCCAATATCCACAACCTAAAGATATTGTTAATCAGGCTTAACGGGTAATATAATTAAACAGGCTTGCAAGCAGATCTATTTTAATTTTGTGAAAAGTCATTTTATATAAAGTGGAGACGTAAGGGAAAGCTAGAGACTTCAGGATTTGCCCAACATTCGCCAAAGGAAGAGGAAAGCGAGTTCTTGAAATGGCTGAACAAGAACAATAAAAAAAGAACAGGCACACCCTGTTCCTGTGGCCCACTGAGGAACTGGAAATGCAAGACACTTAGAAGACCTCCCACCATGTTGCCCTAAGGCACTTCACAGCTAATTTACAGAAACACATGCTGAAAATCAGACTACCTTAGTGAAATTCCTCAAGGTAGGACATATAGAAGATGAGATTGGATGATCCACTGTTCATTTTTTCATCGGTAGATACGAAGACATCAGCAATTACTTCAAAGAAACTCCAAGACATCCATGAAAAAGCTAAAACATCAAATTCAAGTGATTTGCCTATAATCATGGGAAAAGTTTTCATAGTGTGGAGAATATTCTGCTTGTGCTGATTCTGTCTCACAGGTATAAGCTGCAAGAACTTTTTCCCCCTCTCTTAATCACCTATGTGATTCTGTAGAATGGATGGGAAAAGAATATATTGAAAATCATCCAAGCCCTCTTCTCGACTCTTCCATCCAATTAAATTGTGATGGAAGAAAAAAATAATTTTTCAGCAAACGAATTAGTGAAGATATTATGACATTTCCTACTGCCTCGTGGCCAGCTTGTTAGTACTTGTTTGTAGCCGGGAATGATGAGAGCAAGGAAAGTCATTCTGTTCACATTAGATTTTCAGATGTCTCAGACCAAGCCTTTCAATTCCACTAGTTTTGTTGTAGTCATGTTTTCGCAGAATAAAAACAAAAATTAATTTGCTTGAGATTGGTCAACCATTGGAAGAGGTCCACAGAGAGACTGAGGAGTCCTCCGTCCTTGAAGATTCTTAAAACTTGACTGGATAAGCACAAGAACAATCTCATCTAATAAGACCCGCTTTCAGTTCACCTTCATAATCACCACAGATCCTTCTGAACTCAATAGCAACTCTGTAACTGATTATCTTACATTGCTCTTCTGCAGTCCAAGGCAGTTGAGACCACTTCCTCCTCATGCAAAAGTAAAGAAAAGATTTATACTTTTAGTGGACTGACACCTCTTAGACATTTTTCAGTGCATGAAAATTCACCAGAACTCAGCATAAATGCAAGTGCTACCGTGATGTTTTTAAGTGCCTCTCTGGAGTCTGTGGATACCAAGAAGTGTTCTCAGACTGGAAGAGCACTAAAATGGCATGTAATGAGCTAGGAGTTATTTTATCTATAGAAGGTTATTTTATCTATAGAAGGTAGGTCACAGCATTCCAGAGTGGAAAATTATCTGCAATTATTTTTGCCTCTTCATGCAAAGGCAAGACCCAGTGCCCTTGGGTCAAAGTCAGAAACAAAGACTCAATTTGGAATTAATTCTTTGTGTAGATGGCAAGGTGCACATCTTGGATTTGTTTACACTTTTCTGAGGCTTAACTCCTGCCTTCATTTTGAACTTAGCTGTTGATCTCACTTTGTACAAGCTATTTAATTCATCCTAAGTGACTTCCCAGCCACTGCAGAATTGTTAAAATATATTTTACCTACCAGTCATCCAGCTTCATGTTACCACAGTGGAACAATCAAGACTTCTGCAGATGAAAAGAAGATTTTTTTCCCCCCAGTAACATATTGCTTCTAAAACTCATTAATTTATTGTTAAAAAAATTTCTTTCCCTCTTCTCTAATTTTACCCTTCATGTTATCATACTTGTTTTCCTCCACTATATTCTACCAGATTCTTAAACCATTTTGCTCACAACTACCACTACGCTTTTCCTTACCATCCAATTCCTTTCCTGTAATTTTACATATATATATGAAACCCCAGTGATAACAGAGGGTTCAGAACCAGATTTGATAGATCATATTTGAAAGGCAGGTAAAGGGGAACTTGTCACCTTCTTATTATGAGACATAATTTAGTCAACAAAACCTGCCTACACTCCTGCTTGTGCTTTCTATTGTCACCTCATGCTCTAGACACACACCATCTGATATATCCTGTTTACCACTTCTGAAATTATTTGTTTCCTTCAAAAATCAGTGCAAATTATGCACTGATATTATCAGATACATTCACTTGAATTCTATCATGATGAATTTGTCATTCCTACTCCTACTTACCTTTGCAAGTTTCTTTAAAATATTTCCTTATCTTCCTTACTATTCAAAGGGCCTCCCAAATTTATCTTCCTTATCACTTCTTCCAAATACTTAATGGAACTGACAAATAATACTCTTACAGATATCAATTAATACAAATTATTTATTAAGAAAATAGGAAAACTTAATAGAAAAAAGTCATACCAAGCTTTTGCTTATTAGCACTTAACTGCATGTCTCTAAACAATTTTTAATCCAGCTAATAAAAATGTAGCAAACTGTTTTGTCTGAAGGACTGTTCCACAATAATATTTATCTGTTCTCCCCTCACGTCATCCTACGTGCAAATTACTGAGCTAAAAAAGACCTAAAAGGAAGATATGATCTGTACCATCATGACCTCACTGAAATCAGCCACACTGTGGCAGTTTAACCAAGCTGAAAATATTGTCCTATTTATTTTTCTTAAAGACACACTTTTTCTTACAGTACATTAGTAGTCTAACCAACTGAGAGCTAGTCAGTCTAACCAAAAAAACTGAATTTTGCTTCAGCTGAAATTGCTGGTCACAAGCACCATTAAATACTTGAGCACAGCCATAATAAAGCAAAGCAAAGCATTCTGTTAACTACCAGTGAATCATACAGTCTCTTGGAAGTTTCAAGCAGCACCTGAAGATCAGGAAACTCTAAGAGACCGAATCACAGAAACCTCAGTTTATGAGGGCCAGTAGAAATTGCTATGTATCAGCCAGTAACTCCATACTTTTAAAAGCCCAGAAGAAACTCAGTCCTCTAGTACAGAAATTACTGTACTAATTACTGTACTGCGGGGGGGGGCAGGGAAGAGAAAAAATATTTTAAAAAATGTAAAAATCAGATTTAATTAAAAGCAAAAAGACAGCTGATGGCAAGAAGTGGAAGCAGGGCACACTGTCAAATGAATCAAGGGACTCTGGTTCACTACAGTCTATTTTTAGCCAAGTGGTTTTTAATGAAGTCTCATCCAGAGGCAGCAACAACCGTGGCTTGTGTCAAGTAAACAGGGGAGAAATGCCAAGGGATGAACACACACATTCGCCCTGTTACCAAGCAAGTCAATGACCCACCTTGAACAGTTCAGTGCTCTGAAATCAAGTTGAGCATGACTCCAGTGATGCTGCTCCCCTCTTCACTGTAGCTCTCCAAATCAGGGAGGCCAGGAGCTGGGATTTACACAGACTGCAGAAGTGTTGGTCATCTCTCCGCAGGTCTCCAGCCCAGTGTAGTTTTCCAAGAAGGACTACTGCCTAGATCACTACACTAGATCAACTCAGCCATGGTTTGGTCTATCTTAGTCTTGAAAATGTCCAAAAGTAGGAGTTTAATTATCTCCAGACCTCAGTACCAAACTATTACAGAGTTATTACAGAGCTGCAGTACCAAACAAATGAAAAATCTCATGTTAAGTAGTCTGAAGCTTCCAAGCTGCCATTTCTGGCCACAGCACCCTTAACCCACCACTTGCAATTATTGGGAAGGGTTTGGCTTGGTCATTTTTATCACTCCGTTGAAGTAGTTGTAGGTTATTTAATGACCCCTTTCCTTGCCCTCACTAGAGTACACAAATTTATTCCTCACAAACTCTGGCCATACTTCATGGTGTCAGCCTCTACCCAACCCAGCAGGTCTCTGTGTGTCCTGCTTAACTATCTTGGCATCCTTTTTCTTTAAGAGAGACCCAAAGCTACACCAAACATATCATGCAAAGCCTCACCACTCTCAAATGGAGACGGATAATAATTTTTCTTCAATCTGCTAGCCACAGTCCTCCAAATGCAGCCCAGCATTTAGTTCATCTTATTCACACATAGAGTGTGATGTTGGTCAGCATTCAGCTTGACATCCCGCATAACTTGCAAGGCCCTCACAGCAGGATTGCTACTCAGCCACTTCGTTCTCAACCATGGTTACTCTCTTGCAAAAAGCGAATTTTGCACTTCTTGTTAAGGGGTCTCCCTTGGACTATCTTCAGGTTTCTCAAAATACCTTTGGGCTGAAGTTCTTTCCTCTGGCATTCCATCAACAGAGAACATAGTTTTCATCTCTCAGGCTTTGCAGCAAGAACTGGCCACAGCTATGGCTTCTCCTTTTCCTTTAAAAAAGTTTCCACAGTCCAAAGAAAATAACAGAGCTCCAGCAGTATACGTTCCATTTCCAAATATGAGGTGTGAAGTGCCTCAAGCATCCTTCTTAGGAGCAAATGTTTGAAAGCTATTTTCCAAAGGGAAAGCAATATTGCTGCTGTGTAAAAGGCAGAAAAATATACCCATACATCTAGCCAAAGATTCAGCATCCAATTGAAATGACACATGCTATAAAGCAGGAAAAGCCACACACAGCAGGTAGTATCTAAAGTGTGGTTTGGCATGCTTCTGAAGCATTAAAGAATCTCTTCCAAAAGATATGGCATTTCTGCTGATAAGCTCTAGCTTTCCTTTCAAAAAAAAAAGCAGAGACCTGCCTATTAGATTCCATATCACTTAGCTCTCCACAAGTACAGGGCAGAAGTGAATAGCACCTCCTTCTGAAACCACTCAAACCATGTTCTGTGCAAATAATCTTAACACAACCTTATGTTTTAGCAACTGAAAGAACATCACTGTATAACCTTTTGTATTTTAGGATACCCAGCCATATCTGAGGTAATCAATGAAACAAAAACATGCCGAATCCACTTTGGTTCACAGAGTCATATTTTACTCATGATGGTCTGAGATTGCCTGCCATCCTGAATCAGGCAATTAAGCTCAACAGGCACAAAACGGTTAACCATTTAAAAATACTGACTGATGAAAAAAAACACTGGACCATAGTGGAATTATTCAGTTAAACCAGAATGATTTCAAGACCCTGAAGGAAGTACAGTTCTTATTCAATACCATTCCTCTTTAACAGACATTTTATTTTAAATTGTCACTATGGATAGAGAAGATTTTTTAGCTCTGTATTCCCAAAGAATAGCTAAATTAGGCTTGGAATAGAGATTCTTATGACTAATGCAACCTGACCTGTGACTGTATCTGTAACATGACTGCACTGCCAAACACTATTCATTGTCAGGTTAGAGCTAACACAAGGTAGACTTCATTACGCATTTACTTTAACAAAAAATGTCTGTAAAAACACAAGAAAACATCTTTAAGATCCGCCCATGGATACTTCCCAGTTTTCTTCTACATCTCTGCAGTAGATATCAGGAGATCCTTGTCTTTGGGTTGCCTCCCCTCATGAATTCTTTGCAGATGGAGAGTTACTCTCCATTTTTGACAGTTAGTACACTACCTGCTGTGCAGTACCTACTGTGTGAAACGAACTATTGGGCCAGGTCACATTTTTAGCTGACAAGACCGTACTTTAAAAAAAAAAAAAGGTGATTTGCTTTGGTAACCTTGAAGACAGATCCAGCAAAGACATTGAAGAGCAGTGGTCCACAGGCAACGGGCTACTTTTCCCTTACCTCCTCTATTTGCCCAATGTCCCTTGACTAGGATCCAAAAAAAACCGCTGAAGACAAATGAGATTCGTTGGGGACACTGAAAAAGTATCATTTTAAGAATTAAGAGTAGTGAATGTAGTCTAGCTACAGGCTTGTAGGTAGTACAGACAAAAGGAAGTCGCTGCTGATTGACTCTTTCAAGGTTTTCTGTCTGACTGTAGTTTGCTCCCCTTCATCTGAGACTTGTAAAACCTGAGCAGAGAGCTCCCAAGCAATGCACAAAAAAATGCCAGTTGGCACTTCATTCTTGAAAAAGGGCAATATCTCTCTGTGCTACAGAAACAGTGTGGTATAGTCCCTGCCTCCTCATGCCCTCACAAGATTCTTTTTGAAAAATTACGCAAAAGCAGCTACTCTCTGAAAGGAAATCAAGCAATTTATAGCTGATTTATCTCTGCCACAGACCACTTATCTGAAGTGTGTGTTTTCTCTTTCTTGGGAGATTGAACAGGATGAGGATATTGAATGGCTCTAAAAAAAAAATTCAAGCTAAAGCCATCAGCCTTCAGAGCCAGCCAAAATTATCATCAACAGCAGCATGAAACAACCGGAGATCCCCAACCAGGCAACACACACTTCTAATTCAGCCTACCAACCTCTCCTGGAGTAAACCACAGAAATGCTGCTTCAGCCGCTAGACAAATATTTCTACATTTGAGGGAAGGCTGAATGGAAGCAAAAAAACAACTTAAACTGTTGCTGCAGCAGCACTTGAAGGCACTTCAAAGCTATGCTCAAACCCCAACTGGCTAAACAAGAGCTTTTATCAGTTCTACTATCCCAACTATGGCAAGATAAGAGAATGGAAGGTGGTTTGTCATTGGGAGATTTTTTTTTGTACAAAAGAAGCAGAAGCTCACTTACATAAATTTCCAGTTGACAATGTGAGGTCTCAGACAGCAGAGTTCTTCCAATACCCTGATGTGGCCAGCCTACAGTCAATATAGGGAAATGATTTCCTCCCCAGTCTGAGAATAACATTTACCTCTTATCTACACAACTGTGGCGTTTGTACCAACCGCAAAGGCTCCACAATTTGCTTTGAACCTTTCCACTTCCTGACAGAAAACATGAAACTTGGCTATTCTAACACAAAGTGCTGCAATGCCAGTTCAAGGTCAAGGCTGGAGTCACACTAACTCCCCTAGGGTCTCCCCCCACCCTCTCTGCCCAAGGGGCTCAGCCCTGAGCCTTCAGTCACTGCTTAGCTGTAGAGGTGTGCGGTCTCCAGCTCCAGCCCTGTCTGTGCCAGGCAATGGGCCTTGTTGATCTGGACTCTGCTATGCATACTAACTTCCCAACTTAACCTCAGACCTGCCTCACTCACTACTGTGGACCTGCCTGGTGTCACTAGATGTGATCCTGATCCTGACTGGTGTTCTCAGCTTGACTTGGGACAAGTCTCATTACCACAGATGTGTCTAATGATCTGGACTCCTGGTTTAGCTTGACTACCATCTCCAAGCTGGCCCTGCTTGCCTTGCTGGGGGGTAAAGTGGAGATAACCCTGGACAGCCAGACCCCTGCCCAGCCCACCATGTTATGGTACTCAGGTGCTGGAGCACAGCCAGCCTTCATTGAACCCCAACACTCACATCAGAGGTGACACATCCTGAATTCACCTATTACATGAACAAAACAAGCCCAAGTTGTGTGCTAAAAAAGAACTGAACAAAATCGATGTTCACATGGCAGAAGGTGATAAAGAAAACCTCTAGTATGCTTCAGATGTGATTTTTGCAGTGGCAGGAAATTCTCAAATGACTCTGCCCTGTTCTGTGCTGCGTCTCTCATGTAGCTCTTGCTTGCAGGGAGATGGTAGGGAGGCAGTCAGATACCTGAAGCCAAGACACAGTCTGCTGCCAGAGATGAGAAAATTACTCATGCCTTGGAGACAATGGAGTTTCGAGAACTCCTGTTGTATCTATAACTTCACTGAACCACAGAAAAGGCTCCTTTTTGTGAAGAGCAGTAGCTTAGCAGCTGAAAGAGGTTCCAACTGTGCAGGTCTTTTTCAAAATAACTGCACAAGCTGAGACTCATTAGCTAGATGGACAAAAATACAATCAAAAATAGAGAGGATAACAGACTTCCCTCTTTCAAAAAAAAAAAAGCTCTATCAACACAGAGCTACAAACTGTAGTTTGCATAACCATAGAAACTGGGAAGACACTAAACCAATGCAGGTCAACCTTTCTTCAAATGACTAATGTCAACTTAAAACCTAAGCAGGAGCTTGGGATTTCTGGGCTCAGGCTTTGCTGGGTCCACAGTAGAACATATAGACATAAGGACTTTCATCTCATGGCCATACATACTGAAGGGAGTATCACTGTATTTTCATTTTCTTCTAAACAACATACCCTCTTAGATTGTTACTACTATGTACTTCATACTCTCTGGAGCAAATGATGACAGACTTTCAACTTGTCATCCCTGGGAGAACCAGCTCTGACTAAGTAGTCAAATGGGGGCTTTCCAAGTTGTGGCTGATTGACACATTTAATGTGCTTTTCTCCACTAGAGACTATTACCTGATTTCATAAACTCCAGTGCCATCTGTGCTCCTGTCTGTGGAGTAAAGAGCTTGTTTTGATTGCAGTTGCTCACATGCCTGGCCTCATTTACTGGACAGGCTTCTCTTCTTGGACCTTCTGCCTTCTGAGCACACCACCAAACGTGGCTACAAAAGGAGGGCTGCATTCAGAGTAGGCAGCATTTCTCACCCCAGGTATTTCACTCTTCTCCCAATGGCAACAGATTCTTCATATATTCACTAACGCTGACTTGTAAGTAGGCAAAATATGCAGAAATTGAAACATAAGCCTCAAAAGCATGTATGAAATTATACTGGGAACTGCTTTCCACATGCTGAGAGCACCCATGGTCCTAGATACAGCTTCCATCAAAATGGGCAACTGGCAGCCCAAGGAAACATGCTCAGGTATTGAAGTTC
Organism: Calyptomena viridis; assembly: GCA_013390005.1. Classification (NCBI taxonomy): domain Eukaryota; kingdom Metazoa; phylum Chordata; class Aves; order Passeriformes; family Eurylaimidae; genus Calyptomena; species Calyptomena viridis. The sequence continues at coordinate 307,024 of WEIV01010148.1, read as the reverse complement.
CCACACCGAAAAGTAGGAGAGGACTTTGAAAATACACTCCTGCACACAGACGACAGAAAACAGCAGGAAAGAATTCAATCCCTTGCAAGCAGAAAACAAGAAATTCACCACCCATCAGTTTCTTACTTGTGTGTAATTACTGAGCATTACAATAACCTCACTGCATTGCTTATTATGCTAATCTTAATTAGCTTGCTGTTTCTTTGCACACCCTCCCATCTGTCTTTTTTGTTGGTTGTTTCTCCTCTGACACTTTAACTGCAAACTCTTTTGAGTTAAGGACTGATTTTTTGCTAAAGGTATAGAAAGCTTTGTCTGAGGAGGTCTTGGTCTCTGACTGGGATTTTCAGAGGAACTGATTAGTTGGCATCAAATATACCTCGTGTTATTTTAGTTCTGCTGTTAACTTTCACCTTGAAACAAGTGGTACTAAACTGAAAAGACTCTTTATAATTGTCAGCAGAAAATAGCAGTGAAAGAATCAAATCTGTAACATCATTTTCCTTTCCCTTAACTCTTTCTCTCCCCTGGCTTTTAAGTATTTATTTAGTGATAAGAGTGAAAATCTATCTTCTGTTTGATTTCTCAAAAAATCCAACACTTCCTAACAATCAAAGAACCCATAAGCATCAGATGTATAGGCTGTTACGATCATGGGAAAATAAACACCCCACATCAGAGGCTCCTTTAGAAAATAGTGGCTTCTATTTTCTGTCTTTCTCTTTTCATAAGTTTGGTCCCTAAATACAGCTTAAACGAGTAAGACTTTCCCTGAGGTAGAATTAATTACTAAATGCTGAGACCTGGAAACCTCCTGCCAGAAAAAGATTTCCAAATCCTTGCATCAAGATAGTTGAGGCCCTAAAGACTAAATATCCATTAAATAATAAGAACACATCTCAGTTTGATGGACCTTCTGTTTCTATACATCTTCTATACACCTTCTGTTTCTAAGTGGAATTATGTTCACAACTACATAGATGCAAGAGTATCAGGACAATAGTGTCCATCTATTTGAGAAAGGCAGCAAAACTGTATAGGAGATTTCATTACTAGTTTGTATCTTAATACAGCAAAGCACTAAGACACAGCCTAAACTAAACGTAAAAGTTTATTTTAAAAAAAAACACCTTCACCCACACTTTGTCCAAAAGAAAACCCTAGCAGAGAAAACACAAATAAGAATTCACTTCACCTATAATGAGGGTGTTTGTGAGAAGAAAAAAACATTCCTGACCAGTTCTAGCAAATGCTGCTTAAGAGGGTGTTTGTACAGTGCAAGAGACATGGATCCTACGTGTATTATGTCCAAACACTGATGAACAAGCTGCCAACCAGCTTTTAAATTCAGAGTCTAGGGGCAACACAGTAGGCAAAATTAAAACAAACACTTCTTCTCCATATCTACTACACAGCATTTTGCCTTCATTTGCATAGTTACAGTGTTGAGTTGGTTCAATCCACACTAGGATTCACAGCCCTGCCTTTCCCCAAGCTCCTGAAAAATTTTCAGAAGCAACTTGCAAAATCAGTAGAGAAAAAAATCCCAAACTTCTTTTACCAGAGACACATTGAATGAGTGCTTGTTATTAGTTTCAGGGAGTTTTGGAACCAAGTTTGCTGCCAAGAAGACACAAGTGCCTCTCTGTTCACAGAGAGGCAGAAGGGTCACACCAAGACTCAGACACAGAAGTCACCTGGACATCACAGCTGTGTCACATCTGTGCTACAATCTCAAACAAAACCCTTCATATCAAGGGAGTCTCAAATTCAAGAGGCTTAAAATACAGGCTGAAATTGAGATTTTACATTTCAGCTCCATCTTGAATCAGAAATGCAGCAAGCCTAAGCAGTATGTGATAGGAGTGAAAAAAAGCACAGCATAGAGTCTCCTGCTCTGTTTAAAAAAATTTTAACTACTGGACAGAGATGCTCATTCTCCACAAGAACAAGACTTTGTAAGGTGAAGAAGTACCAGACTCTGTGACAAGACCAAGAAGATGACACGAAGGAAGAAGCACATTGTTCATCACAGACGCATATTTTATGCTCTGCTCTGGTAAGATGCACCCTTACCCTTATCTTCTGAAGTGGGCCAACACCGAACCCTGTCAGCACCAACAAGCTCACCACTGGAGCAATCAGTTTATAGAGAAGTGTCAGCAGAGAGTGTGCATTCATTTTGTTATTGCTTAGTTTACAACTCGGTGATGGGCTTTTTCTCCCCTGACAGTTCAGAAATATCATTTTGAGACTGGAAAAATCATGCTACATTTCTCCTGTCTCTAACAGCAACACAGGTAATAAAGACTCTGAATTGCATATTCGAGACTGTATCTAGGAGTTAAAGTATCAGATGCTCTAGGCAGAAAAGACTGCAGGCCACTCTTCCATAGTTTTATAGGGTCTGCAAGGAGAAGCAGCATAAAGATTTCTATTTGTCAAAATAATCAAATGTCTTGAAAATACACTAGGGAACCATTCTGGAATCAGAATGGAGTTATTTTTACTTAGTCGCTTCCCTGATCAAAACCACAATTTAAAAGATGTATTCTCTGGCTCTCAAAATCTTTGAAATATAGCAAGTAACTCATCACAGATAGCTGCACTGAGGGGAGTCTGTACCAGTATTCTAAATATCTGGACAGAAAGTCAGTAAATACAAATATTAACACAACCCTGCAATAACAGGAAGCAGTGGCAGATGGGAAAACTGGCCAAAGCAAATTTGGACACAGCATATTCATCTCTAAGGCTGCTTTTTCAGCCAAGCTGCCCAGGCAGCAGATTGCTGTCACCCTCACCAACAGTGCAGACCTGGGCCTTCGACTCCATTCTCATCCAGGCTGGAAACTAAGAGATTGCCTCTGCCAGCATCACAGCAATTTCAAAGCTAAATTCTTATTACTAATGACCCCTCCTGACTTGCTTTATGAATAAGTAGATTTTTTTTTTCTTTTTTTTCATTTCCTTATTTTTCTCCATGGGAATGCATTTAAGTGCTCTGCAAAGTTTGAGGCCAACCAGGGTGTCCGTATTGAGGCAGAACACAGAGAAGTGTTTGTGCGGGTCTGTTAATACAATGCTGCTGACAACACTCAGTGCAGACTCACAACTCTTCCTACCACTTCAGGTGCCTTGGAGCAGAGGCTATGAGTCAGATCAACCTCTCAAATGACCTAAGGAAAGTGCAGAAAAATGATGCAAGGAGAGGTGCCAAGCCAAGCACTCCTTAGAGCCTTTGGGATCACTGTCAGTGCTTAGATCTCTAATGTAAGCAGTTCAGCTGTGCCGAGGTTACTTTGCCTACATCCAACAGCAAACATGAAATAAGGACTTGCCTTTTCGTTGTGCTCAAATCCTGTATGAAAGCTGTCTTTGAAACATGTTCCGTTTGATACTTAGGCAAGTTATGCAACCTCACAGGGCTCAGTGAGAACCCAAGCCCTTCAGCAATACATCAGTCCAAGAGTGCTGAGCAGGTGTGGCTGGTACATTGACACTCCTAAACACTTTGGCTCTTGGGTGCTAGGCATGGAAAGCCCCATTAGCATGGTGAACAGAGCTGGGAAATCTCCCAAGAACTTCTGGAGTAACCCTCCCTCTCCTCTTGCCACACCCCCTTTTCCATGTTTTGCCTAAAAGTGTTGTATTGAGTTTGTGTGGAAAGGTTTTGGTAGTGAGTGGGCTACAGTGGTGGTTTCTCCCATGTCCAATAGAGTTAATGCCAGCTGGCTCCAAGATGGACTGGGTATTGGCCAAGGCCAAGCCCATCAGTGATGATGGTAGTACTTCTGGGATAACAGATTTAAGAAGAGGGAAAAAATGGCAGTCAAAGAGAGAAGTGAGAATATGTGACAGGAACAGCCCCACGGGCACCAAGGTCAGTTGCAAAAGGAGGGGGAAGAGATGCCCCAGGCACAGGAGCAGAGATTCCCCCGCAGCCTGTGGTGCAGACCCTGGTGAAGCAGCCTCACTCCTGCAGCCCATGGAGGTCCACCAGAGAGCAGAGATATACCTGCAACCCGTGGAGAACCCCACACCAGAGCAGGTGTCCAAAGAAGGTTGTGACCCTTTATGAAGCCCATGCTGGAACAGGTTCCTGGCAGGACCTGTGGACCCGAGGAGAGAGGAGACCACGCTGGAGCAGGTTTGCTGGCAGGGCTTGTGACCCCATGGGGGACCCATGCCAGAGTAAGGAAAGAGTATAAGGAGTCCTCTCCCTGAGGAAGGAGTGCCAGAGACAACGTGTGAGGAACTGACTGCAGCCACCATTCCCCATTCCCCTGTGCCACTGGAGGGGAGGAGGTAGAGAAAATCAGGAGTAAAGTTAAGCCCAGGAAGAAGGGAAAGATTGGAGAAGGTGTTTTAAAAATTCGGTTTTATTCCTCATTACCCTGCTCTGATTTGATTGGCAATAAATTAAACTATTATCCCCAAGTCGAGCCTGTTTTGCCTGTGACAGTAGATGGTGAGTGATCTCTCCCTGTCCTTATCTCAACCCACCAGCCTTTCGTTATATTTTCTCTCCCCTGTCCAGCTGTGAAGGTGATTGATAGAGCAGCTTGGTGGGCACCTGGTATCCAGCCAAAGCCAGCCCACCACAGGTGTGAAGATAAACCAAGTTTGTGCCTTGCACATTTCAAAGGAACTGTTTTCCTATTTCAAAAGATATTCCTGTCATCAGAGAGCACATGGATATCACAGCTGGCAATAGCTCCTTCCCATATAAGTCTTCAATCAGATTGTATAAATATGTATACCATGGAGCTGAAAACACTCTGACAGGTACATAGGAAGCCTGACAGGATAACCACTCCTCTGCCTACGTGCACTAAGCCATCAGGTAAATAACTCTTCAAGCTTGTGGGCTTTTTTCTTTCTAAATACATTTTATTTACTCGATCATCTGTAATGACTTCTCTCTGAAATCGTTAAGCTCTATCATGTAGAATCATATTTAGATGGGATTACACTTACACTCATAACAAGAAATAAGATGGCATCACTTATCTAACACTGTCACACAGCATAAAGTATTCTCTTTTGCTGAAATAATGGCTAAATTCCAATCCTTCTTCCTGTAGCAAATAATATCTTAATCTACAAGCTATGCCATATTCCTGGGGTCAGGCACAGAGCGAAGTGATATTCTTTACATTCTTTACAATTAATGCTCAGAAAACCGGCATTTTATGTCCTGAAGTGCAAAGAGGGATTTGAAACCATCTATTTCTTGTGCCTCACTCAAGAGGTGAGAGGCCAACATTTTCCTTAGAAATGGCTGCATCAAGTCAGAACAAGCTTCTGTCGAGAACAACAGTGAATCTCTAACCACATATCCTACACCAGAGGAAACAGAAAAGGCAAGGACAGAACACTTCTCCAGAGCCCTGTCTCAGGCCCTACCTCTTGGGCACTTCCTGAGTCTGAAATGTCTTATTTCATAGACTTTAATAGGTTTATTCCCAATTTTCTCGTTTTTGAACTCATGCTTCCCATAGTATGTTCTGTGACAATATCCACAAGCTTAGCCATATATTCTTCAAGAAACCATTCCTTATTCACTCATTTCCATGTACACCTAATTTTATGCTTGCAAAATCTCTCAAGTCCATCCTCAAATCACCTGGTCCCTAGACTGAAGAGATCTACTCTATTTAACATCCAGAAGTCAATCACTATCTCTGATCCTTGCGTCTCCCTTCTCTGCATGTTTTACAGTTGTTCTAGTCTTTTTTAAGGTGAGAGGCACCAGAGCTTTACATAACATTCAAGATACAAGTGTCTTATTTTTGAGACATCAATGTCCTTCAGAGGAGGCTCACAACTTAAGCACAACAGAAAACAAACATCCAAAAATCACTTGTGTTTTCAAAAGTCTTGGCATTTAATTCAGCTGTATTTATAGAAAGACACTTTTTTCCTCACTGCTATATTTACTATATTTTTAGATAGGGAAACTTCAAATTAGACTAGTAATTCACCTATTCTTATAACTTATTTTTGACAGGGTGAATACTTTAGAGAAGGTGAAGTCAACTATAGACCACACAGTGATATAATTCACATAGAAAACATCTTCCAAAACCCTTAAGTGTTTTAATTCCTAATATTACTTTTATTAGGTGCAGGAAAATAAGGAATTGAAGGGACTCAAGAAATACAAGTATTCTCCATGCCAAAGCCTTGGGAAAAGTAAAAGGAACACAAGGTCTCAAATTGTTTTTCTATCTTCATTAAGATAACAAGTACAACTAGGTTAATTTCAAGTATTTTCCTTTGTCATTGAAAAGTAATCTTCCACCTTTGCTGGACATCAGATATTGCATTTACTATTCTATTCTACATTTACCCCATCTTGATTAAACTATGTTAAGTTCTTCACATGCCAAAATGTCTTTTGATCTCAATTATCTGCATTATTCATCAAGAATACTCTTTTTGAGCCATATGGAAATGTCAGTTGAACAGGACCAGTGATTCAATCCCAGCCTCCTTACAGCCAAGTGGCCAGAGATAGTTTCCAAGGAAGATAAATTTCAGGCTTGCTCTCATCACTATTCTCAGCAGCTCAATTAGAAATGATGTTAATAGACACGAAGTTTTAAGCGTCTTTCAGGAATTTCAGCAACTTCAATGTAGTAGTTAATTTCAGAGACTATCTTGCCTCTGAAGTAGATTTCTGACTTTGACCATATTTTTTCTGATCTTTCATTGCTTAAGAACATCCTTTTTTCTTATGTCTTGGAAGGTGGTAAGAGCAGGCACCCAAACACTGCATCTTTACTGGGAGGACTGAAGGTATGTGAATACAAACATTATGCAAAATTCACAGGGAACAGAAATGCAGTAACAAAAATAAAGAATTATTTAAAATTAATAATAAGGAGAAGGACATATTGGGAGACTACAATTTAAAAAGCAATAGCTTGTTAAACTGGCTTTAGTACCGGCTTAGTTCATTACTCATTACAGAGTGACAGGGAAAATAAAGCTGGAGGAATTGCTAATGATGCCAGAAGTCTATAATATGCATTTTGTAGTTCCTAATCTCTTAAAACCAAATACAAAAAAAAAAAAAGAAAAAAAAGGCTAATCATCTGTTCCTAGTCCCCTGATTTCATATCAAATTGCCAGCAAACAAATCCATTTATGGGGAATTTTTTAGTTCCTTTTCTGCTGTAGTTTAATTAGATTCCACTACTAAGTCTCTGAAAGGAACATAATTTATTTTCTCAAAGCAGTTAGATGAGGCTTGTTGTCTTCATGTGAAAACAGCATTTACCATCCTACCTCCTCCTGCTGAAGTACTAGATAGTGGCCCACACTGCCCTGGCACAACCTTCCTCTTGGTCAGCACCTTCCAGGGTTGAATACCAACATCACTTCCTACAAGTCAATGCTGTTGAACCTGCTATTCCAAAAACTAAAAAGGCTTTTTTTCTCCCTATTTCTGTTAAGGGTGCTTTCTCTGCAGACACTAAGGTGAAGCAGATCTTGGGTGACCTAATAAATCCATTTCTAGAGTTCTGTTTTTGTTCAGCTGTGTCCTGGTTTTGACTGGGATAGAGTTAATTTTCTCTAAATACAGTAGATGATACAGTGCTCTGTTTTGGATTTAGGATGAGAACTGTGTTGATAACACTCTGATGTTTCAGTTTTTGCTAAGCACTGCTCACTCTCAATCAAGGAATTTCCAGTTTCCCATGCTCTGCCAGTGATGAGGTACACAAGAAGCTGGGAGGAAGCATGGCCAGGACAGCTGACCTGACATTCTATATCACAGAATGTCAGGCTCAGTATAGAAACTGGGGGGAATTTGCCTGCAAACACTAATCACTACTGGGGGACGGGCTGGGCATCTGTCAGTGGACAATTGTATTGTGCATCACCTGTGTTTTTTGGGGTCCCCCCACTTCATTAAATTATTATTTGTATTATTAGTAGTCAAATTATTATATTTTACTCGGTTTCAATTATTAAACTATTCTTATATCAACATACAGGTTTTACCTTTGTCCAATTCTCCTTCCCATCCCAATGCAGTGGTGGGAGTGAGTGAGCAGCTGCATGGTACACAGTTGCTGCCTGGGGTTAAATCATGCCATGCTGTTTCCCAAATCATCTACCACAGTGGTTTACCCAGCATGATTAGTTTCGAGTGTTGGAAACAGTGAGTGAGAGCTGCGAGTAGAAAACTCTTCTTACAGGATATTATAGCATGATAACTAAACTCATGTAGCCAAAGACACTGCAAGAGGCAGCACTGTAGGACTTTGATGACAAGCATATACATCCACTATGAGGCCAGAACATGAAATATTGGAAATAAGTTTTTCCTCTGATAAAGACAAAATATTTGATAAGAAGAGTCAATGTATTATCAGAAACAGAAACTTCACAGTCTCTGATTTTGTGTGGAGGATGTTCACTTGGAGCTCTGTTTATCCACTCTCGCATCTAGAAAGAAGATCAAAAAATCCACTTTACACTGTCAAGTAATTTATTGCATGAACCTCTTTGAAAATAACAGGACTTAACTCTTGACAAGAAATTCCATATCCCTGCTCCATGCATGTCTTCAAAGCACCTCTGCTTACTTCATGGATGCAAACAAGTTTTCATTCATTACATGCATTAATGCACAGCTAAATATAGTGCTCTCCGAGCAACTGGATCTTCTCTTTGCCTTACAAATTTCTGACAACTTCTTAGCTGAATTTTGATGACAAAGACATTAGGAATACAATTTTGTAAGCAAAACTGTCATAGCAGACAAAAATGTCATCCCACTGGGATCATCAAAACACGTACCTCCATGACATGAGCCTACTACTGCAATAATCCTACTGAAATAAATGACTGGTATTAAAATGTAATCTGCCTCATTCAAAATGAGACCATAAGATCTTAAGGAGTTGGTGAAGAACCCCAAATGCCCACTCATGCCCTTTTTCACTGTTTAGGAGGAGACTGTACAGTCAAAATGGAAGGTATAAGTAATTTTCGAAGTGCAGGAAAACAGAATGTAAAGGTGATGTGTAACGGTGCATCCACTGAAACACTTGAAAAAAAAATCCTTGAAATCAATGGTGCAACACTGGACCCTAAAATAAATTCCTTGCAAGTCCAGTGCAAGAAACAGGATCCTTTCTTCCTGCAGGCAGAGAAGATGCTGCCTCACAGTTCTGGGTTCTACAGAACTGTGCAAGCACAAAACCAGTTTTATTGACTTGCAGGATCAAAACCTTAATGTACTTGTTCTAGCAGTTCTAGAATACATGAAAAAGCAATTAATTGAAGTAAAACAATTGCCTTTGAAGTATTCACTGTGCACTTAGGAAGGTCCATGTAAAGGAAGGAGAACACAGTGGTTTGCATTACCTTTACTTGAAGGTTTTCAGCAGGAGAGAAAAGAAAATCAGAACACCTTCTGCAAGTTCGTGTGTGGTTTGTAAATCTTACTGAAAGGAAACAGCAATGACAAAACACACAGTTGGGACACATATGCACTTGCAAATGGTTGACCAAACACTACATAACAAAAAAACAAAAAAACCCAAACAAAAACAAAAACTACCAAAAAAAAAACCCCACAAAAAACCCCCACCAAACCAACAAACAAAAACAAATTAAAAACAAAAAAAAAAACCACAAACAAAAAGCCAAACAAACCAAACCACAAAAAAAACCAAACCAAACAAAAAAAATTAAAAAAAAACCAGAGAGAGAGAAAAGAACATTAACCGTAAGTGCTTTTCCCCACCACTTCTTTACTAGACAGGCAGATTTAGAGAAGGGCCTTCTCCAAAGTTAATCCTGCCAATTAAGTTAGCTTCTTTCCAATTGTTTTAACTGGCTTTTGATGAGGCTTAGCTTTTAGATCTTACTATTCCTAATTATCAGGATCATTACAGTGTTGCTCGAGGACCAACCAAGAATAAAATCTCACTGCTTTAAACACAACGCAAACAAACCCAAAGAAATTCTTGACAAAGCTTTGTATATAATCAAATGGAGAAAAACAGGAGGATAATCTACAATGACCTGTACCATGTCTGTTGGTTTGCCACCTGAAAGCCAGGCATGGCCAAGAGAAGAAGAAACATATTTCTACTCTAGCTGCCTTATGCTAGTGGAGAGCTGCTCAGACAAGCTCGCAATGAATTGTGCGGGGCATTAAATAAAATACAGTAATTGTGATCTTCCCCATTCCCTGAAACTGTACAGTAGGTAAAGGATAAGACCCTGTGCATTTAAACTATGAGCACAGTCTCTAAAGAGCCTGTGTAACCTGACAGAGAAGTCCTGACTGCTCACAGTTACTGCAAGGTAATACAAAGTACATTCACAGAGCAAAAGTGCTTTTAAGGGCCTTGAAAATATTTACATGCCAATCTCTCTAACCAACAAGAACAAAAAATATCTAAGGCAGGGCTGATGAAATTTTAGTGAATTCTTGATATGTCATGAGACCTTGTCTTGGTTAAAATATGCATTAATATGCATTAAAGAAGCTCCAGGGCATTCTTATTTTCAGCTGAATTATTGGCTCACAGCATGGCAACCACTTGTGAAGACCTCACAGAAAATTACGCTGGTTCTCGGGAGGGGAAAAAATAGAAAAATAAAAAAGGGAGTATGAAATTACAGTGTGTCACTGTGGAACAATACCCCAGTCNCAGCTTAGAGAGGAGGAGAGAGAAAATGTATCGGGAAAAGAAAATCCAACCATGTAGAACATGATAAGATCAGTTTGGAGGAATAAGGGAGTTAGTGTATGAGCTAAAAAAGCAGCAGCCTTAAACACATCTTTATGTGAAAATTGAAAGATTTTTTCACTGCACAACAATAACCAGTATTCAATCAGACGGAAATAATCGAATGGCATCAAAGTATCCATAAAAACAATCACTTTTAAAAGCTCCCTACATTCATGAACACCCATGGATCCTTTAAATTTTCATTGGACTGTAGTTCAGAACAGAGGATTAACGTATTAATCATTCAATCACAAGGTCTAGATCTGTGCAGCAACACTTTCCAGAACATCAGTTAAGTGCCGGTCAGAGTTCCTGCCAACTTTCTAGTTACACAGAAAAATGCAGGAAATTAAAGATCTATCTTGAAAGTGAAATCAGCCAGCTAGCTGACAAGAAAGACCTTTGTGTCAGGTAGATTGGGGAAACAAAATAATCTTATTGCCCCCTAAAATACACAGAAACACTAGAAAGAAAAGTGTTTTGTTTCTCAACAAAGAAAACTCAGGGCTTCTCACACCTGTTAATACTACAGCAAAGAAAATGGCANAGTCAGATCCAATCGGAGAACTCAAGAAAAACTGAACGGAGTACAAGTAAAGTTAGAGATTAGATTGATCCCCAAGTCAAGAAAAGGAGACAAGAACAAAATCAATCCACACTGCACAGAACAAAGTAGTTTGCTCAAGTCTGCAAGAAAGTGCACAAGATCTTATCTGTAGTGGATAATATGCACTTATACTAGTATTTATTTTTAACAACAGAATAGGTTAGAAGGTGAAAGAAGAATGNTCAGATGGAAATAATCGAATGGCATCAAAGTATCCATAAAAACAATTCTGTCAGAGAGGAACACTAGCTCCCCTCCCTTCTACAGTAGCTGATGAATATCTCAAACCGTTATTTCAGTGAGCATGCAGAGATTTATTTTTAAAGGTCAGAATGGACCATTACAACCACCTAGAGCCTGAACTCATAGGAATGCCAGGAACATGTAGTGTTGTACTTTCCAAGGTTCACATCCACAGACACCACGCCAGCTGTGGTAAGAAAGCAACTCTTGAATTCATTCCAGAATCCCCATCCAAACTCATACCCTCACATACATCTATATCCTAGCAGACTGATTCCAACTCCTCCGTAACAATTTCTTAAATAAAGCACTGAGTCTTGCACGTTAGGTGGTTACATGTTCAAATCTGAACTGCCTTATTTGTTTAGCCCTCACACCTACTGACACTCAGATCCACAATACCATCTTATTACCCCAAATACCACCCTTTCCCAAGTGCTTTCTTTTCTAGCCAGATGGATGTAGTCTGTAAGTCCTTTTCACAGCAAGGACTTGCTCTCCTCATCTGTATTCACTGCTGCCATCACCTGAAGAGGGCTGATGTACGCCAGCTATCGACCGCTGTAGGCGGCTTCCTGTCATCAGCACTAAGTGATTCCTTATTAGACAAACAGGGGCAACTCAGGCATGTGAGTGCATTATTTACCATAGAAACCAAGAACTTTGCAATGAGAAGTGAGGGTGGAGAGGAGGACCGAAGGAATTCTGTCAGGATCACAGGTTGCCCTAGCCCAGGCAAAACCGGCGGTTCTGGAAGGCCTGGTGAAATCGATTATCTGCAATGGCTGGATTTCTACAGAAATCATCTTTAAACTCAATCTTTAACCTGAGAGTGAACATGGCCTTCACGATTAGTGGGGAACAAGAAAGATAAAGAATTTCTGGATTAAGTATCTCTTACCCTTTTTGGATTAGGTCAGTGGTACCGTAGAGTGCACTACAGCTCAGAAAACGACTCTGGCAGAGGAAACAGAGAGCAGTATTGATTCCCTAGCATTCCTGCAGACACTTAAGGTCTGTAATGAAGTTTAATGAATGTAATGAAGCAGAGAACAGTGCCTTTCCTCCAGAGATCTGAGCAGCCCTACACCTCCCAGGTACATGCAAAACTGAAGCACAAGCAATTTTCTTTTCTTTCTTCCATCCCTGAACAGCTTCCAACTGGTAGAAAATACCAGGGTGTGTACAGTTGTTCACTGGTTAATTATGTAACTATTGGAAGGCATCTTACTCCTATATCCTGAACACCTTGAAGAGTTATTTGAGAATTTGTCACTCTTACAGAAGATTTTCTGTCCTGGAAGTTAGACCCACTTCCCAGAACAGCAGTCTGTAGAGAACGGTGTCACAGAAAACTTATGAGCTATGGCCAGAATTGCACTCCTGTAGCCTACAATACTTTTGATATTAACAGCATCCAGATCAGCAGCAGTATTTACCAGCATGGCTCTAACAAAACAAAGTGAAGGAAGAACAATGGAAACATCACCAGAAACAGTTAAATAAATTACATTCAGGGATATCAGATGCTTCACATTCCCCTAGGCTGCCTCTCCCACACTTTTTTATACACTGCCCTATCATGGAGAATAAATTGGTCCAGATTACTTGCTAAAAATAAAATACAACAATAAGTCACTTCTAACCTCTTTAACCACTTCATACTGCAGAAAATGTGCTGTTATAGGAAGAAAGAGCATACAAGTCCATTTCCATCTCTTAGTCATGTGCCCTGTCACATAGAAACACTGAAAACACAGGTGTCTTGCTCCCACAAGAAACTGTTTTATATAGAATTGTTTCCCTCACACTGTGCACAAGCACAGTCACAATTAATTCTGAACAGAGCCTCACTGCTTTCAAAACCACTACAGCTGTGCATATTGCTAGGGATTTAGCTCCTCACTCTCTGTGTCTAGATCTGAGGATTTTTTGCCTGCTTCTTCAATAACAGGGATTTTTTATTGCTGATTCCTCATCATAAAAAAGGAACAGAAGTCTTTGAAGTCAAAAGTATTACTTAACTCTGTAATAACTACAGGATAATAAGCATCTTTCAAGAATAAAAAAGGGTTGGGAAAAAGTGTATTTGCCTGGCAGTAGCAGTGCAATTTGTGAAGACAATAACACAACTGTGATGTTTTTACTGAAGCTCTGTAAGTGAGAGAAGCATGGAGCATGTCACTGAGCTTCCAAGCCATGCCTGCTTACTGTTACAAATTTCTTGAATCTTTCTGTCCAACACTGAGTGTGTTCAGAGGCAGAGTTTTCACTAGGAATGTGTATTAAGCAAGTGGCTCAGGACTTTAACAAGACCAAGCACTTTAAGCAAGGAGCCTTTGGAAGAACTGAAATCTTGAACACAGCAAATATTTTATTTTCAGAGGAAAGTGCCATCAGTCTTGAACTCAAGGGCGGCAGGGGGTGGGAAGAGATGGAAAGACATGAAACTGTTGCCTTCTGTTTGTCAGACCAGGTTCTGATGTCTTTTCACATACATTAGTAAATCACACTAGAAACAAAATCACAAAAATCAATAGGGCTATCAGCTGAACACAACAGCGTTCAATGCCACTGAGAAACATATCCACAGAAATCCCACTGTTGCCAGCCTGACCCTGCTCAATTCAGAACACATAACCTAGTACCTTTGAACTAAGATCTCAATCCACAATAAAATTACCTTGGTTTAAATGCTTACTACTTCTCAATTTATCTTCTATGATACTGCGTGTGTGCTTTCAGCAACAGTAACTTCAAGAAATACAAATTTTTCATTATGAGCGAAGCTAAGCAGGGTTACTTCAACTACATCATGGATTATAAGTGTAGACACAGACTATCATCAGCACTCATCTGATATGGTAATTTGATCATGCATCGAAGGCCTAAATTTTAACCAGAGACATATAAAACCTATTACAATATAAAGATTGATCCACAGCATCAAACTAACACTATTGTTGTTAAGCCATAATGGCACGTCAGTACAAGACAAATTCCCAGTTTGGGAAGTTCTGTCTTTTAATAAGACCAGTATAGACTGACATTAAAAGGTAGGTATTTCCACATAGAAGAATTATGATTAGCAATGTTGGTGGTGGACTCTGCAATTTAAAGGATGTTTTGTGGTGAACAGAATGATACAGGCTCTCACCAAGTCCCACTCCCTGCTCAAAGCAGGACTAGCTTAAACACAAAGTAGAAAGCTGGATGCCAAAAGAAAGACTGTCATAAAAAAATAATAAGAAGAAAAGGAATGAGAAATTCATGAAGGAGAAGTAGGAAGTAGAAGGATGAATGAGGGCGGGGAAGTACAAAATAGCACTTGGTTGATCCAAATTCTCATCATGATATCATACAGACTTCAGAGACGCCTAAAAAGATACCAAGCATAGGCAGGAGATTTGATAGATAATGGTAAAACAGCCAGATCAATGTCAGGACACAAAAAAATTCAAAGAGGTAGAGAAAGAAGAGCTTTGAACTGGCCTTTATGTAATTCCATAGGTAAATTCTGAATACAGGAACATCTCTGGTAATAATTCTTAACTGCCAGCTAGTGCCTACACCTGGCCAGCATCAGATAAACTCTCTTCTGAATGGATGATAATGGAAAGGAATTTCAAGAGAAAGGAATCTCAGAAAGTCGACACCAAGGAACTCTTTATCACATCTTTTACACTGCCTTCTTCCATTTCTTTGTTCCTGCTTACTCTCAAATGGAATGTGCCTACATCTCTGGAATGAGTGTCCATCTGGCACCTCTTCTAAAAAGCAACAGCAAGGTATGACAGCTTCCAATACTCTAACAGCTCTGGTATGCTTTCTCTGTAGAAGTAAAAGCAAATATTTCATTAATAGAAGCTTTGTGATTATATGCTGTAGCAGGTAAAAGTGCAAGCTTACCTACAGCTGAAATCAAGTCCTGCCTGCACACACTCCACGGAACAAACACAGCAACACAGAAAGAATGAAAAAATCTGTATGCAACTGAAGGATAGAAGAATACTGAAATGGTCAAGCTGTATCACATACTGAAATTCATCAAAGATCAAGATGATTCTTTTACTAAAAGACTATCCCTTAAGTATCTTTGAAATGTTCTTAGCTCGTCTTAAATTTTGGCCAAAGCCTTTCACTTCTAATGACATATTTGTCTCCCAGCTGCTGAAGTGGACACTTCATAGTGTCTGTCTCATAATGATGCCTCTGCTCATGATATTTGATGTTTCCTGATGTCCCCTCCAGCTACTCTAAAGTGGATTTAGTTTGCTGGTCTGAGTAGCAGCAGACATGGTGCTGCTATTAAGTGAGATTTGGTGAATGTGTCTGCCAACACTGTTCCCACATAAAGCTCTGAGAGCAAGGTCAAGAAAAGTGAGTGCAACTCTGAATTCCAGTTAGGCACCAGGTACTGGGGGTTATTCACTACACTTTAAACTGGGGGTTTGCCATCTTTTCTGCACTTTAATTACAAAATATAAAGCAAATATAACTCACACTATTGCATCACGGAAAGTAAGGTATAGGAGATTTAAATTCATAGGAAAGTTCTTTATTTAAAGCAGAAAGCACTTGCAGAGGTTTTTTTTATGTTATCTTTTAGGTAACAATCCAGGGAAAATGAGAGTGCTTCTCCAAGACCCTGACAAACACATTCCCTACTGTGGCATGTTAAAAAAAGGACAGTTTCTAGAATTCTGAGCCAATAATCAAGAGATAACTGAAGACAAGGACAGAATATCCACATGCAAACTACAGGAAAAACAGGCCAAAATGGAAGAGGTACATTTTGGATGGTTTCAGGTATTAGAAGTCTTGAATTTAAAAATATTTAAAAAAAAAAAAAGGGGG
>WEIV01010148.1:280432-290544 GCA_013390005.1 Calyptomena viridis | reverse complement strand
GGGGGGGAGCAGGGAAGGACTAAAAAAGTTGCAAGCCCAGAAACAGAAGCAATAAGGGCCTGTATATCCATATGAGAAGCTCCAACTAAAACAGATGGGTTGGAATAATTGCCAGTACAAGAGGGCTTTGACAAGAGCCTGCGCATGGCAGAGTAACAAAAAGTCAATGGGATGCCATTCAGGAAGCACAGATCAGGGCATAACCATTGGGAAGGTTACTCTACTGAAAGATCCCTGCAACCTACCAAAATAATACTACTGAGTGAACAGATGAAACTGTATTTTCAGTTACACCATTCTGGGCTTTATATACATGGTCTTAACATCCCCAGAAAAGACAACCATCAAAAATCTGGAATAATTGCCCCATTTTAGGTTTTCTGTACCTTCTTTTGAGGTGTCTGGCACAGGCTTCAGCTTAGACAATGCTTGTCTGATGAAGTGTAGTAATGTTTGTGTGATGAAAAATGAATGCCAGATAAATAAAAGGGAAAAGGCTGAGGATCCAGCTTATTCAGAACAATCATATTAACAATAATAAAAATTAGTTGCAATTAAGCCATCCAAAGGAAATGTTTAAACAGACTCCTGAAGACAAAGAGAAGGGAGACATTCAGACAAGCAACCTCTGCAAAGGCACTGTCAGTAGCAAACCTTCCTTAGGATCTTTTCCCTAAAGAAGATAAGGAGAAGCTGAAATCAATAGGGAAAATGCTGAATCAAGGCAATTCAGAGCAGTAAGCAGATTGCAACAGTGGCACTAGTTCTCCTCAAAGATGTGCTGAGAGAAAATCACTGTGCAGGCAAGAGTGTGATAAGTACTGTTGATGAAAGGTTTAGGAATTTTAAATCAGAACAGTGCTCTGTAAGACACAAAAATGAAAGTTACACTTTTCAATTAGAAATGATATATGCAAATACCCAATGAGGTCTCCAGCACTCCTGTCCTCTCCCACTGCCTCAACACCTAAGTCTGTACATGGATGAGATCTTCCTGCTACTCACAAGTTCCTTCAGGCAATAAATGACAGCACAAGGGTCTGGCTCCAACAGCCCCAGCTAGTGACATAATTTCTCAATAATTAAAAGTTGCATCCTATGTGCAACTGAAGGAGGAGCATGGCTTGGTATCACAATCCATAGCACCTCCATTGATATGACATCTCTAAAAGAAGCAGGAAGAATGCTTCACAGGAACTGGCATGTTTAACCCTTTGCAGATAAATGACTTTCACAACCAAGTGACCCATAGCTTCTAAAAATTATACAAATTACATAGGAGAGGGGATGGAAGCAGCCCTGGCACATCATCAGCTACTTTGACCTGCAGAAAAATAAAAAGCACCTTGAAGTCTATTTACACTACACACTAGCAAAGGATTGAAATCAAGCACTTGTTAGAGGCTCACTCCAAATACAGCAGTGCTGCTGCCTCTATCCTTCTGACTCTGGCATGCTATTTAGCACTCAATTTGAAGTGGAGGTAGCAAGCTCAGAGGTTTCCAAATTCATGCTACATTTTACATTGTTTCTGTAAAGCTGCTTTCACATTTTATGCATCTGGTCAAGTAACTCACGAGTAAACATTTTTAATAGCTTATTCAGCTCTGACTGATACCAGAATTAAACTCTCCCAGTTGTATGATCCTTCTGTCACGTTTACAGGTAGTAGATTAGAAGGAACTGTTAAAAACTTAAGATCAAAGGTAATTAAAAAAGACTGCCATGTATAAACAATACCTAGATCACTGCACAAACCCTCTGGAGTGTCAAGGACAACTATAAAGTTCAAGCCAGTAATACAACTTCCTGCTCAATTAATAACATTTTCAAAAGAAGCAGACAGCAAGTTTAAGGCTTCCTAGAAGAGAGCACCTACCAAAGAGAGACAAACAACCAGGGCAGAGTGGAAGAAAACTTAAGAGAAAGCTCATTAATAATTTTTCCTTGGTGATAAAATCTTCTTGGGGGTACACAGGTCCTCCAGTTCAATGGCCCCAGGTGCTTCTTCTCAAAACTCAGGGAAGTACAGTTTATACAAATGGAGTAAGAACAAAGAAAAGCAGAAGTTCCCTGTCAACACTATCTACAGAACTGCAATATTTATCTAAAGAACAAACCCACCAGTGTGTACCTGTAGAGACAAAGTAAGTTGCCAACAGAGGCAAAAGAGCAAAAACTGAGGCCAGAAAAGGAAAGTCCCAAAGCAGGGACTTGTGGAGGGGTAAGAGGACACTTGCCAGCCCAGCAGCACTCACAGAAGCAGTGCAGCAGGGGTATTTCTCCACTGTAGGTTGTTTGTAAAATTGCAGATATATTCTTCTTGTATTATAAAAGTTATTCAAATTATTCAACACACAAGAAGTCCAAACCTTCTGCAGCTGTTTTTTAAACAGAGCCTATTTTCTGGTTTTCAAAAAAAAACAAACCCAGTATGAGGCATAGCAGTACAACAGAGGTAGAAGGTGAAAATTAAATGCAATCTGACAAAAGGTTATCACAGTGTTACAAGAAAATTCAGTCTTGCTGTGCCATTCTCAGAGCTTTTCTCACTTGAAAAAAGGGACTTAATCAGACAACTAGAAGCAGAGCATCTAAGACTACTGAAACTACTTCAGCTTCCTGCCTTTCACATAAATCCTGGATTATATGACACCACATACAACATGGTTAACGCTTCTGCTCAGACTTGACATTTGCTAAGAGAATCACATGAGTCTGGAAAAAGAGAGGTGAGGACCCACTTTCTCAAATTCATGTCACAGATGCCTCATTTAAGGGCAAAGTTACTCCAGCCTTGTGCAGGCAGAGAGAGAGACTTGGAGTAAAACTTCAAAGAACCTAAACATGTCCAGCTGTAAGGGAAATTCATCAGGACACAGATATTTCAGTCATATTAGTCCCTTTGAACTCATCAGGCTCAAAATTGTCACCATAATAAAATCTCCCCGGTATGAATGCCTCAGTCTTTCCCAATCATACAAATTATATACTAATTAATGACCAAGCAGTGGAAATATCTTTAAGAAGAAACACACAGGCTCTTGAAACATTCTCTTTTTTTTTCTTCCTCCTACTATATGTATATAACAGTACACTCTAAATGTCATAAGCCCAAAGCACAACTCTTTTGGAATCTCCTCACTTCCAGCTATAACATCTAACAATTTCTTTCTCTTCTGGCACACCTATTAACCACCTAACAGCCTGGAATGGCTGTTGTTAGGAAAGATAAATGGTGATGATGGCTCTGCAGACGCCAAGATTGAGCTCACCATACTGATTTTATTTTAAAATAGAAACAAAACAAGGACTTTTTTTTATGATATTGCTCAAGTGGTTTTCTGAGAACAGAAGTATTTATTTTCATGCCTCAGGTATTGTTTTTAATTGGATAGAAAGGGAAACAGTTTGTTTTAAATATTTTGAGATTTCCCCAGTAATGTAACTGATAATCTTCTGTTTTAATCAAAAAGAGCTTTAAATAAGTAACAGTAAGTAAATAGCCTGGTTTGTGAATTACTTCCTTAGCACATAACCCGTACAAAACAGCTACTGACATTTTCTATTCCATGACTTACGGGTCTTAGTAAAGTAATTACTTTGTGTTAGATCCCTCTTATATACACAGTGTCTCCTGCAATTCTCATCTCTTAACTTGTACTATTTATCTCACAAAAATTTGTATGATTTTTCTCTTAATATCCCCAAATATTCATATAACTTCAAGTTTATTTTTCCCCCTAAAACAAAATACACCTGTGCAATATAGACACCTACTTTTCTGGTGTAATCATTATAGCTTCCAAACCTGACAGATCCTTTAAGTCCCACAGCTGTTACTTGTTTTTCCAAATTCTAAGTGAAATAAAATCTTGTTAGCCAAAACCAAATACCCACTCACAAAAACTCAGTTATCTCACTCTCTCATACACGCATATACATGTATGCAGTGATGAAACCATTCAGAAAAAACAAATGATTCTACACTCCACACAAAATGAGAGTATGTCTGGGGTGAACAGCCAGCTCTTGTATCCTATAGCTCTTCATGTTTTTTTTAAGTATCTGCTTGTCCAGTTCAGGACAAAGTCAGCAGCAGCACTGAATCATCACAATGAAGTTTTTTAAGCTTTTTGTAACTGCCTGTGCAGTTGTAGAAGTATTACCTGTACAAGTATTACCTGGCACAAGGACGCTGGAAGCTGATACACACACCACTTTAGCAACACTGGCATCCCTGCTGCCCCAAAACTCCTGCAGGGGAAGCTGTAAGGCACCTGTGCCTGTGGGTCAGGAACTACAGTCTGGACAGTGCACTGCAGCACAGTGACAGGCTTTTAAGCACCATCTAAGCCTTCTGGCACTGTCTGCCTTTCTGCAGCAGAAGTCACATAAACTTTGTAGTAGAGTCCATGGGTAGCTGAGGCGTAAAGGTTTGGAACTAGTTAACACATCACAGCTATAGGGAAACCAGCTGTGCCCCTGCAGCTTCCCCACTTTATGAGTACTGTTTAGAAACAAAGGACAAAACATTTGGCAATAGGGGCAAGAACCTTATTCAGGAGTATAACAAAGCAGGTGCAGCTGCAGAGACAAAACCAAAAATCAAAGTACTGTGTCCAGCACTGGATCTGTGAGCAACCTGCCACATAGAAAAAGGGTTAAACTGGACTGATATTTGGGGAAAATGAACCTGTTTGGTAATTCAGTTGAATGTTTGACACTTCTATTGAACAAGTGAAACGGTACATAATAGCTAATGATATCTGTGATGAGAAAAAGATAGCTGTTTTACTGAGCATAATGGGGACTTAAGCCTATAACTTGCTGTGCAATGTAACAGCTCCTATTATACCAGCAGACAGCAAAGCATGTGCCAAGACTACATGAATCTGAGTCCCCAGTCCAAAGACATCGTGTGCCCACAGAGCCTTTCCACTTTCATAGACACGATAAAAGAGGCGAAAAGATCCCCAAATGTCAACATGTGGCTGAAATTAAAAAATTAACAGAGTACTGCCAGTTATGACAAAACCAGATGATGCACAAAGAGGATTAACTCACAAGCAGCAAGCAAAGGGAAGCAATCCAAAACCAGGTGCTGATGGGATCAAATGCAACTATGAAGCATCAAGGTCTGCCTCGGATCTCACCGGCAATAGGGTGCAAGTGTACATGGGACAACAAAGTACTACATATATAGAGACATATATACTCCTCTAGCTAGTAGAGGTGAGATTTAAAATTAAATGCCTTCTGCTGTTATTATAATTTCACATCAGAATTATCAAGTTACTAAAATGGATTAGTTTGCAAAAGGGAGCATTCCTGACACATGCACAGGGAAATCCACACTGCTATCACAGGGATGCTGCCATGTAACTGTAAGCAGCTTGTGCTAAAAATACTAAGCCAGGAATTGAATGGGTTGAATATTATTTTGGAGAGAGATTTTTCAGCCTCAAGTGGAACCTTAGAGGAAGGTACCAGTAGCTAAAAAAAATCAAAGGAAAACAAAACCTGTGTTTGATGAAGGACCAGTGCTTTAACCTTGAAAGACCTATGGAGTATTTGCTGAGATATGAAGGCAGAAAGAAATTCAGTACTTAGAAAATGCAAGAATTTCATCTAAGGCTTTACTAGAGTATTGAAACATCCTTTTAGTGTCAACAGTAGAAAAAAATGGGACTGTCCAGTCTGTGTTTTTTTAGGATTACAATTTAAACAGTACCATAAATGGAGACACACTCTCTCCTCAGCTACAGGACATTTTTCTCAGTGACTGTTAGTCAATTTTTCTCTAAGAATTATCTACCTAAAACCTATTTACAAAGGGAAATTGGAGAGCAAGAGGGGATAAACATTGTAAGTAACACACAAGAGCACATTCAAAAAGACAGACTGGTGAGAATACGGTAAAAATATTTCAGGTCCTGCGGGAATTTACCCAAATAATACAAATGGAAGTTGTCATAAATTACAGCTCGGATTTCAGTGATACTTATTTCAAATAAATAGATCCTAACTCACTACGCTGTTTCTTTGCCTGTGATTTGAACTTGAGGCCTCCCTGTGCCACTGGAGCAGTAATTCTGCATGCTGTATCATCCCCCTGAAAGACACATTGTTTTGCTGCCATATTATCATGCCTTTGCATGATAATGGAAATGGGATGCAAGAATGGAAAAGGGATGCAAGAGTTCAGTCTGGAGTGTTAAAGACACATCCCAGTTTGGCTACCAAATGCATTGTGATCATATTTACCTCTAGTTTCAGCTCTCCATAGTAAGGAGCACTAGAAAGCACTAGAGAAGCAGCATACCTTCCAGCTCTGACACTGAGCTCTAACACACCAAGAGGCAAATGGAGATCCCTCAGCACATCTGCCACTAGGCAAGGAGGGCAAGGACACCAAAGCAGTCCAAGACACAATCAGCATGTTCTCCATGGTACAAACTGAATCCCACCACTGACAAAAGACATGGAATCACAAAAACCTTTAAATGAGCTCTGACACATGGCTACAATGATCATGCACGCTCTAATTGCTCCTGGTTTTCTTTGCACTGAAAGACCAGTCAAAAAGCTCTCAAGGTTGCCTCCTTTTTGCACCAGACTTTTATTACAACACAGTTTGGGGCTTGCAAACATCAGAAAAGTACTAGTACACTTACAAAAAAAAGTGAAAAACTCTCATGGTTGGAGTCATGAAGTGACTTATGAATAAACAACAAAACAATGTCTGCTTTTTCATGTCCAAAGATTCTTCTGTGTACCCTTGGTAGTGGCTGCTCATGTATATAGGATGCATCAGACCATTTCTGTGATTTTTATTTTAGTTTGCAAAGTCATTCTAAAACAACCAAGTATTCTCCATTAATATAGTAAGTACAAAGCAGATGGTGGATGTGTTAGAACTCTGGCCTTCAAGGATTGGAACTCATAACAGACTGCAAGTGGCAGCGGAACTCAATTCATATCCAGAGTTCCAATTGTTTTGTTCAAGAAAATGGTATTAAATGTGTCACCCTCAGCTCCTTCCCATGCTGCTACAAATGGATTAGTGAAAAGATTTATTCAGACATAAATAACCAATCTGTCCTACAACCTTGGATGAATGTCACTTATAAAACAAGAGTACAAATGCTAAATTAGCCAATATGAAGGCAGTTTGTTTACGAACATTTGCAAACTTGTCAGGAGCAATGTGGTGGATAGCATACAACTTAAGGTTAATTTGTAGGGGGACTTTAGAAAAAAAGTAATGTAATAAAATGGCCATGAATAACCACATCTAAAGTTCTAGTTTCTACTGGGGGGTAAAGGGAATGTTAAAAAATTATTGAAAGCCAAGCACGGAAGTTTTTCAAATGTTTTAGTGGTTCAGGACAAACAGATACTCTGTTATATGTTTTACAGTAGAGCTGTAAGTCCACCTCACCCAGAATACATCTTCATAATAGCCAGTGGAAAAATTCTGAGGGAGTAAAGAACATCAGCAATGCCACAGAAATGCTCTATAGCAGGATGACCTAGAGAATGTTCAACATGAACATGATATTCAACGGAACCAAACACACTCATGTACAGTGTTTCCCAAAGAGATTTGTACCTTTCCCAATACTACAGGTGACTCCCAGATTGTCATAGGAACTGCAACAAGACTAGAAATTGCAAGTACCACTGATGAGAGACAAGAGCACGGGAGGGGAAAAAACCCTCTAGAAGTTCTTAAGCCCACAGTTGCCTCCTGTGAAGGAAGACATCAGTTGAGCCTTTCCAAGCATGGCAGCACTAAGAGGTGCTCGATCTTGGTGCTCATAGAGTAGTGAACAAATGTATTCACTGAGAATGTAACGTCTTTGTACTCTTCCTTCTCAATATTGTATAGACAGAAAGGCCAAAACAACTGAAAAGTGAAGAATGAAGGAGAAGGTATAAAACAAGTTGGGGCTATTATTTAATTTATTTTACAGAAGCTGTTGGCTACTTTCTTTCCTTGGACACTAAGCTCTTATCCCTCCTTTCTGCTCCTGAGGGAAGCACCTTGTGCACAACTCAGACGGTAGTGCCTCCTCGTGCTGTTGCTTAGGTTAAGCACAGCCACTGAGCAACAACAAAATCTCATTTCCTATAGATAACATTCACCTTGCCTTTACCCAGCTACATTCTGCCTCTTTGGGTCCCACGCTCTTTGACAGCTGCACAGAGAGAGTATCACCATTCTTATGCCTTGTGAGCTAAAAAACCAATTGTCTACATGTTAAACCTGCAAAGCCCCTACTAGGGAAGCAGCTAATACTAGAAAAACTACTTTTTGCCATTACAGTCTACGCCAATTCTCTGAATAAAACAATCTTTCTTGGCACAAGCACAATTTTGCTGGTGTAAGTGAACTTTATGCGCAGGCTTTGTAATCCCACCACAGGCTTGCCACACAGTCATTCATTAAGTCAATAAGATTTTTGCTCTTAAATGCTAAGCCTTTTTTATATAAGAGACTTAAATTGTTTAATTCCAAGTATTGCATTTTGTGCTGGCTGTTTCATCATTAAAGTTGGTCACTGTGACAAAGGAAAGCCACTTAGGGAAAAAGAAAATGAAAAAATAAAGTGAATCACATGAAAAAATAAAGTGCAAACTGGTATCTACATGAAGGGCGGGTGCTTGGTTGGGTTTCCCTCCCTCACAGCACAGTTTTCCTTTTCTCCAAGTCTCAACCTAAATCCTGTTAGATGCAGGGGGAAGATGATTATCTATCTTAATGGAGTGGGAGCAGACACTTGGTAGTTTTACCAACAAAGCATGACTACAAAGGAAAGCCATGAAAGCTCACTCCCACTCTAAGTTATATCCAGAGGCCTTTACATTATCAAAGTCACCATTGATGGAGCCAGGAACAATACACAGAAAAAACACCTCATGTATAGAACTGGGTAAACATGGGGTGCTGGAGGAGGAAAAGCACTAAGAGCTGGCACAGTTTAATTGGTATGTGCAACAAACACAGGCAATAAGCAACCTCAGCACTTGTAAATCACTATCATTTCATGGTCATCAGACGCAGCATTCACAGGCACCACAGCAAATGATTCCTCAAGGAGTTTACAAAATACAGCTAGAGGGGAAAGGGAAACTTTCATAAATCAGGATTTTCCCGTAAAGGATGAATTGGGGTGAAAACATGAAGATACCTGGAAGAAGAGTAGATGATCAAGTATCATATAGCATGCAGAGCAGAAATGAAAGTCAACAAAGTAATAATAGAATAAGCCAGTATGAATTAAGCTGATCTGGATTTAGAGCCACTCCTAAACCACACAGCTCAGAAGGGCTCCAACAATAAGATGATACAAACCAATAGCTGCTAATGCTGCACTATTTTGAAAGTACCTGAAGACAAAGAAAGTTATTATGGCCAAGGAAATAAGCAATCTGGAAAAGCAAGCAGGGGGAAAAAACCCAAAACCAACCAACCCCAACAAAACAAACATCCCAAAGTCTTTAAAGTGTGCATATAAAAACTTATGAGATCAAGTCATTCTGGTCTTTTGTCCTTGTTCATCAAACCTTCTGTCTCATTCAAACTACTATTTCAAACATATGGCATCTTTAGAACAAGCCTCAGTTGAAACACGTTAAATTATAAGGCTCTGCATGCATTCACACTTGAAGCAGGTTGGAAGGGTTTCTTGGAGGGTGTTAGTTTTTCTGTTGAAGACGGATTTAAGATGTGCTACAGCATGACAGTGTAATTACAGACTGCAATTTCAATTTCATTTACTTCTGTTGCATCTTGTGATGCTTTAACATTTCCTGGAGAAACAATTACAGGACAGTACTAAGAAATACAATTTACCATCTCCAATCTGCATGTGTATGCAGAATTCATTCCATTCAACTCCACATTTCATTTTTGACCTCGCGTTGCTCACTTTGCACTACAAATACTAGAGAGAAATGTCTTTATATATTTTATATAGATACTGTATATTATTCCAACTTGTACAAATTTGAAACCTTACCCAAAAGTTATGCTCTAAATAAATAAAGCACACTGCAGTATTAGTAGTGATCATGTTTTAAACAGTAGTGTCTGGAGACAAACT
>WEIV01010148.1:193908-278552 GCA_013390005.1 Calyptomena viridis | reverse complement strand
GGAAGAAGAGGAATAATGATGGAAATTATCTCACCTGTCTCTTTCTTCTTCTGTGTAGTTCAATGTATTGGCTGCAATAGGTTTAGTATCTGTCATTGTCCAGTTTGTCCATAACTGCATCTGTGGGTATTCTCACTGATGGGGTTCTTCAGTTTTTCATACTACCAGTAACTTTGAATTGGGTACAGTGGATATACTTGGCAGCAAAACTTACAAGGCAAGGTGTTTAGTCCTTGCCAATATTCGTGGCCAAAAAGCATTATCAATATGACAGCAAACATACCTAACACTCTGAAGCTACTTTTTGTCATGAGCAACAGAAGCAGAAACTGGCTCACACTGAACAATTTGAGGATGGTATCTAATATATACTCAACTTTAAGGTAATTTTTTTCTTCTCTATTAACAGCCCTCTGGATCTGGTTTCCTGAGTAAAAAAGATTATGAAAACGAACTGTGCTGGCTGAGTATTCCATGATTAACTTTGGTCACTGTTAGCCTGATTTGACAAATATACATTCTTTCAAAGTCATTAACATCCTGAAAGTTTTCAGAAGGTATGCGTTTAGAGAGCAAATGTAGCCCTTAGCAATGCCTTCACTGTGAGGTAAGACTCCAGTATGATCCCCAACCCTTATTAGACATCACAATCCACACAGCAAAGAGACTGTATGAATGGTGCTGCTATGGGAAAAGCTCTAATTGGTGCCCATACAAATCTGACATCAGGTAATACAATCATCTCTCTCTCACACTTGGTATCAGCCTCCAATAGTTCTGCTTCTCACAGAAATGCCATTTTTTGAAGTCTGTAATTCCCATATCAAATGACTCTCCTTTCTTTAAAAGCAATGCTCCTTAAAAATACATCCTCAGAGAGCCCTCAGAAAGTCAGAAACAGAGATAAGATGTCAATCAGACTGAGCAGTTTCTGAAAGGGGTAACTAACAAAGGAGAATAAAACACTCAGAGACAGAGAAAATGACATTCTGGGGTGTCATTTCACATGTTTTAATTACACAGAAGTGAAGTCTGTTATGCTGATTAATCAGTTTTTGTTTGTCACATACACAGCCTTGTTTCTAATCCAACTTTCTTCTTAGAGCACCACTCAACATGTGACATGTGACTGCCCTGCAGAACAACCTGCAGCAGCTCCATGGGATGAGTGGCAGCCCTTGCCCATCAGAGGAGAACATGTACACATAATGATGATGAAATGGGGAGCCTGCTTTTAAAATTACTTACTGTGCTATTGGTAATTTTTTTTCCACCAACTTAAGATCGCAGCCAAGTATAACCACAAAATGATTGCTGTCCTCAGCCACTAACAATCTGTAGAGTTTATGGCTGTTTTAGCCATCAATCTCATTCAGCTGACTGATGGAGGATGCAGATGAAGGACAAGGAATCTACTTTAACAAAATCAGATGCTTGTCTTACAGAATTCTCCAGCTTTCAGCCAACAGCTCTTCTCAGACTAATAATGTCATTTGGTTTCCCAGTGAGGTACAAAGAAATGAAGAGACACCACTCTGCCTCTACCCTCTGGCCAACTTTGTCCAGAATCAGTTAAACACAACCAAACACCTCATGGTACATTTTCAGATCAAGCTGTTCCTTTTTCCAGCTGTGCTGCCTGGTCTTCCACACATTATAAATGTTTGCATAATTATTACAAGACAACCTGTGCCACTGAAGTGGAAGGAAGGAAGAATATGACAGTAACGAATAAAATTTCATTTTCATAACTTCCCCTCCTTCTTTCCAGTTACATGTGAGCAATGAAGACTGACTGCTGGCAGTATCACTTGTGCACCAGACCAGCAGCACTCATTAGTGCACACATTCCCACGGGGCCCATGAACCATCAACAGCAGCAAAGACAGAGCAAGAGATTCACAGCTGGACCCTGGAATCAGATTCCAAAGGTTCTTGGTTTTTTCCATACAGATCTTAGTGCATTCACCAGTGCCACCTGCCACTTCCTTGGCTCTGTGTTTCCATACATTTCAGACTTGCACTTTGTGTCTCACAAGCCAAGATAGAGCATTCCCAGGGCTGTATCAGTTGGGAATTTAATACTGACCAAATGGCAAAACAAAGCAAAGTGCCTTGCCTCATCTCATCATCCAGGAAGGTGGAAAGCAGAGCTCCAGCTGCTCATCCCAGTCACAGAGTGTTCAGCAGATGGCAACTCTCAAGTTTTCAAGCTACCAGAGACTACTGCCCTGGGTCTTTGGGAGTCTAACAATGGAAGTAGAGCATTTATATATGTTTTTGAAGGCTGTGACTGCTTTGTAGTGCTTACAAATTTAGTATGCTTTAACAATGGAAAGGAGACACATGAACAGAAATGACTAATGGTAAGTTTGATCAACAATAAACTTCTTTGCCTCCTTTCTTCTTGCTGCTGTCTCCTCTCTATAACTAGATTTCTAACACCAGCATTCTGCAAATTCCTTGCTTTACTGAATTTTTCTATTGGGTAAAGCATTACCTGAAGAGTCAGATATAGGCATTCAGTTATTTGAGGGGCAAATTACTACCAATCTAGCCAGTTTTCTCTAGCATGGGATCTAAGGAAAGCACAAGCCACCGGCAACACAAATACAGATAATGTATTTCCTTTTTTTTTTGAGTCTTGGAGGTTTAGGAGCTAGAAGTCAAAGCAAGTGGGAATGCTGTATAAACCAAGGGGATTAAGGGGATGACATGTTTCTTTCTATAGCACTCTCTCGCCCTCTAGGATATATCCCACCATCCCTCCTTTTTTTAACACCACCATCACAAAAAAAAAAAAAAAAGGCAAGTAGAACTTTGGATTGAGCACACAGAAATAAAACAGTCCATTTTAATGACTGTAAAGAAATGCTGGATGTCTAGAGGACAGAATGTGGGAAACAAATGCTCTTCCCTGGGTATTTCACAGCAAAATACAAATATTTCATTATGAAATAAAAATAGTCTGCTCTGTGATCATCTGAGGTGATCTTCAGTCTCGAGGGTTCAGCAATTCAACAAACGAAAATCGAAGTCCATAAAAATGAATGAAGTCAGCCAAGTATTATGTATCAGGTGACAAAAGTTATTTTAGGAGCTTACAAACCAGTGCAGTGATACATTGATGTCTCCTCTATATCTGGCAACATTCCAGGAAATGGCCTCTGAATGGCAATTCCCATTAGAGTGGCAGTGCTACTCTCTAATAATGTTTTGCCCGTGTTTCAGGACCTTAATACTCCAGAGTAGTTGCAAATGCACCAGGAGCAATTTGTGCAGGTCTCTTCAGGGAGAAATGAGCTATTCTAAGAGTAATCAGTTTTTTTCTCTACATTAATAGCTGCTAGTCTGTTGTACCAATGGACTGATTCAGCACCAACACTGACAAGGCATTTCAGCCTCTGACACTTGTGAAGGGGCTTTGTGTTCCCTGTAACCATCAGAAAGGGGAGGAGAAATTTGCTCTGTTTTCACAGTTATATGACGGCTTTTAAAAATTTTACAGCATGAGTGCAGCACCTAATGCAACAAAGCCTTCCAGGAATATTTAAAATCAAGGTCTCAGAGATTTTGTTTCCTATAAATTCAGCAGTATTATAAAAAAACTATATTTTCCTCAAAATGCAGCACCAATCCCAAAGGAATTGCATAGGGCTGAGCATGTTTTTCTGCCATACAGTGGGAAAGATAGCCAAAAGTACTGGGAAATAGGCTGTAGGGATGCATAAAATATACTAGAGTTAATGAATAGGAACAGGAAGAAGAAAATGAAAATAGGATCTCTGAAGGAAATTAAAGCATTTGCTCAAAACAGAATAAAAAGCAGGAACAACCTATAATAGGCATTTAATTCATTTAATGTAATGACTGCTCTCAATACAAGAAAATGACTGCGGTTTTTATATGGAGGTCAAAGCATAAAAAAAATCCTCATCCTACTTAAACTCATGTCTGTCATCAACCAACTACCTAGAGAAGGGTGGAGGTGAAAGGTGAAGCCAGCAAAACTTCTGTGAGCATGTATACAAAGAAAAATCCTATCTTCTTGCAGAGATGTTTTTCCTTTAATTTCACAAAGTAAAACATAACAGATAACTGACAACAAGATGGAAAAGAAAACAACAGCATCATCAATCTGTAATCATTCTAAGATTTTTGATCACTAGAAATGGAAATGTTTTCCTGCTTTTACTCAGGATAGGTCAGCTTAAGCCATCTCTTTAGTTACTTTCTACTCTGTGAGAAGGTGAAGAGCTGCATCTATTATAACTACATGCTGTGCAAACCTCATTTGGACATGATCATCATCAATCACTCCTGCTGTGCAGGTAGCATGTGAAAGGGAAACAAAACAGAAATCGTGCTGCAGTATTTGACATCACCCACCCCCCTGCTTGTATGCTTTGGTTCATGAAGAGCCCTGTTGCCATATGGTTATTCTCTTTTTGGGACCCTCTGTCTTTTCTCTCCCTCCAAGCATAGCTTGGAATAGCTATGATGGTTTCAGGGGGAAGACAAAAACCTTTCCTTCCCTCTCAAAGGATTAAAGGTTTCCTACTGTAAAGCATGCCAATGTGCCACCTTGCTTTGTAAATAGACACACATTACTTGCAGCAGTACCTCTTCTTATCACATGCATATGCTTCAGTAGAAGATGAATATTGTAAGAGGAATCAGAACGCCTGTATCTTTTGTGGCAGTGCTGTGCAGAGTCCTGAAAAGAGCTATTAATGCCAGCACCCTATTGCTTTTCTCTAGCACACACTTCAACTAGCTGTCAGTGTTATAATCCTGACCAGGGACTGTCAGTAGAGGCACAAGGCTTAAAAGAACAAGAAAGATAATGTACACCTTTTTTCAGAAAAGTCCAGAGTAAGCTGCAATAAATATTAGAAAATTTTTAGGAAAGCAGAAGCAACCAGAGTCAGCCTTGAAAGACACCAACGCTCTATCAGTTTACCCAGGATGTAAAGGTAGCACCTTCTTTGTGTTTCATAGCACTGGTTAGTACTACACCAATTCAGTAGACTTGCACTAGTTTATCACATCCCGACTCCTTGGTATGACTCAGGTCAGCAGAAGTTGCCTGCACTTTGTGTTTCTGATGCACTGCAGCATGCCTGGCTTTAAACAGCTGTACAGCAGCGCACACTAGAGAACAGCTCTTTGCATCTCACTCACAGCCCTCCGTGTAACTCCAACAACTCATGAGAGCACAGATAATCAGTAATACGGACATGGTAACACACAGTTGCAAACATACACCCTCTCCTTAAGTGCCAGGACAGAAGTGGTGTCACTTTGCAATATGCCCTATTTCCCTGAGCATGTTAAAAAACCACCTGGGAAGAACAAGCCATTTAAAGGCACCTCCTGACAATCTCACAACAGACCCTCCCACATAGGATTCTGGACAGGAGAAACTAAAAATCACTTCCTGCTCCAGCAATCATGCAACTCCCTCTTTTACAGGACGAACAGCATTTGTCACCCAAACCCCCCACTGAGCTTCTTTAGTCTCCAGCTACAGTCTATGCTCCGTTTCATGGGAGTGGAATGCCCAATCACTATACTGTTGACAGCCACCTCATTTATTAAAAAGATGATGCAAAGGTACACATCCATGTGTCCTGCTGACACACGCATGCCTTGTAGTGATTTGATAAGCTCCTGCCACAGAGTAGCAGCTCGAGGAGCAGTGAGGAGGGCTCTAGTCTCCCTCCATTCTTCAGAGCTGTGTCTTCAACTGGGAATGCCAATGCCAGGACCCATCACTGACTAGGAGAGAGAATGATTACCTGGAGATTCCTAACATGGGCTTTAATGTTGTGATGTACCAAGTGTGCCATCTGCAATACAGCAATGGATGTAAGCATGTGCTCAACATCACAACCATGAATGACCTCAGTGATTTCTCTAGGACTATGCACAACTTTTGAGGCAAGCACACGTGAGAATGAAAGATCAGGGCACGGAAAAGAGTGTACAGCTCCCACCAGAACAAAGTGATGAAGGCATTTATGACACTGGCCTCTATAAACATAATCTTTTGCCTTTTATCACTGTTTTGAAATGCAGCAGAAGGCCAGGAAATGAGAGAATAAAGAAAATTCTCATCAGGCTCTAATTAGGTCACAAAACAGGTAGCCTGGACACCACTTTGTTCAACTTTGAAGTTTAAACTTCTAAGTTTAAAAGCAGCAACAAGTTCACTTTCCATCTTAGTAAGCAGGCAGAAACGCAACCAATCTCACAGTTTCAAACATGTACTCACCCAGAAGAGCAGGTTGAAAACAAACATTAGGTACTTGATACACTGCAGGCAGTTGTGAGCCATGCTGCACCTCTTCAGTTCTAGGAGAAAAATAAATGAGAGATCCAGGTAAAAGACAACGTACTTGTTTCCCTTGGGGGACGTGTACTTAGCCTTGGTGGCCTTTGGGCCTGGGTTGGTGTGGAATCCAAAAAAAGAGTTGCTCGCAGCCCCAAACTGGCCACCATACATGCTGCTGTAGCGACGAAAGGCGCCATTTGGGAAACTGTAATCCTTGCTGTCCAGGGAAGGGCTCCTGTGATAGGTCGACTCATCGGTGCTAGACCTGCGCATGGTGGCTTCAGTTGTCCCCTTCCACTGCTGCTCTGACAGCTGTCGGGCGTCGATGGCGCGGGTGAAAGGTTTGTGATCTTCTTTCCTCCACCTTCCTATGAATCCCCTATTGCTTTGCACCAGCTGTTCTTTTGTCTGCCATCCTGTCAAGGAGTTACGTGTGCTGTACGGCGGCAAAGTTGGTGAACTGAAGTCTGCTTAGCCAGGAGTTAGGGAGCAGCGTGCTTCCACATGAGAAAGACTTCTGCACAAGTAAACATTCCCGTCACTGTCACAGTCGTCCCTCCCGGCCCACCCCGCCACCAGGGAAGAAAAAATCAGAGAGCGATATATTGTACCCAAAGCAAAGAATTTTAAAAAAAGGAAGTGTGACCTCGCTCGGCTCCCAAATGCCATATAAAACCCGGGCTCCACATGCCACACACAGACAAGAGAGTGCCGCTTCACGAGACCCGCGGCAGGGACAGGAATTATCCAAAAGGCAAGCAGCTCCCGTGGCCCCTTCCTCCTCGCCACGTTGCTGTGCCCCGAGACGCCGGGCTCACTTTCGGCATCCCCACATCCCCTTCCCGCGGCGGGAGCCTGTGGCACGCCAGCCCCGGCGCTCCATTCCCGGCNGGGATGCGGCGGGAGCCCCAGCCCGGCGCAGGGCTCGGGGCCGCGGGTTCTCCCCCCGCTGCCAAACTCTGAGCACGGAGTAACCGCGCGGAGACCGAACCTGGTGCAGGTGGGTCTTTGGGGGCTGCCCGGATGCACAGACGGCGCTGCCGAAAGGAACGCGAATAAGTAACTGCTGCAAAGATTCCGTACGCATAAGCGCTGGGGATGCTTTGGGGGAAGAAGGGTCAGGACAGGCCGTGCTCTCCTTGCCGGAAGGCTTGTTTGTTCCGCTGCAGATCCATCACCGGGATTTTCCTAATTCGCTCAGTCCCACAGAATCATCACTCAGCACAATGTACGGCCAGCTCGTTTGTCCCCCTGTCAGGTAAGGCAGTGATCGGCATCATGCTCTGTACGCTGGGGAGCGCTTTCCTAAAATCTGACTGCTCCCACAGGCAGTAAAGAGTTGATAATCTGCCACGCACAACTTTTTCAGAAAGGAAAAACCTTACTGAAGTGTGGCAGTTGCAGTATTAACACTCAGGAAAGCAAGACTCATTTACCATCTTTGCCTTAAATTCCCGGTGCGAGTAACTCACTTGTCTCTCTGTATGTGCTACTTCCTTATCTGTGAAATGGGCTGGCCTGTCTCTGCCTTCCTCCTCTCCTCTGCTGTCTGCCTTTTGATTTCGACTGTAAGATACTGGAGCCAAGTGAAAAGATGGCTGGCTAATATTTTTTAAAATACTTATCCCATCGGAGAATTAATCAAGATGAAAACAGGTTTCTTGCATGAAGCATCTTGCCAGTCTCAGCACAAATCAAGAGACACAGGCATCAATTAATTAAAGAACAAATCAGTAAAAGTAAAATGAGCTGGTTTTGCACAGAGCCTGAGCAGTTCACCCTTGCAAACCAACCTCTAATTCTGTTAATTTACAAACTGCAAACCTAGAGTCTAATTATTTCTCTTCATTTCCTCCACAAACTATAAATACAATGACTGGACCTGGTGCAAGCTTTAGAGAGAAAGAACTTGAGCACAGAACGCAAGGGTAATAACTCCTGCACCATCTGTTTCAACAACTTTGATAATTTACAGCTTTTCCACTTTTTGATTTACCTAC
Source organism: Calyptomena viridis (assembly GCA_013390005.1). Taxonomy (NCBI): domain Eukaryota; kingdom Metazoa; phylum Chordata; class Aves; order Passeriformes; family Eurylaimidae; genus Calyptomena; species Calyptomena viridis. Next base: position 270,215 of record WEIV01010148.1, on the reverse strand, counting down.
CCCTAAAATTAGAGACACTTCATAGCCACCATGGAGGTCAGTTTTCTACAATTCCTCCCTCCCTATCCTGCACGGTATAAACTCTGTCCTCATAAAGGAGTCCTCCTTTCCTAGCACGTAAAGGTGGTCCCATGGAAGCAGATCTGTTCTTGGTCTGACTTTCCAATATACTTACCATTAATTTTTCTTGTGGCACCAAACAGTTCTGCCCCCAACCTTCTTCCTTGTCTCTATTGCAACTAGACCAGTTTGGCAATAGAAATCCAAAGGTGATCCAAATATTTTCTACATCCCCTGTCAGTATACAAAACTGCCTGTGCACAGAGCTTCATATGAAATGCCAAAAGAAAAACTGGGTATAGCTCAGTACACAAATGATGCTGAAACAGTGACAAGTCAGGGAACTGTTATTTTACAAGGGTCCCCATGGTATTGCATGTAACAGCGGAGAATTTTGCATATTTACCATAAGGTAGACATCTGAATCCCCAAAGGCAGCTCATTGCTATCTGAATAAGAAAAGGGTTAGAAATCACTTGATTTCACCTTTCCTTAAGGCAAGAAGACATCAATTCTTAAGAGAATTAAGTCCTTAATATGGGTGCAAGAACCTATAAAGCCAAGATCTGAGGTAGAAGGTAGAGTTTCTAGATGTTGCTTTTAAATAAAAAGTAAAAAGTATTCAGTGAATATATTTCAGACAGATGCAGAAGAATGCATGAGGAAGGCAGAGGTCCTGCACGACCCTTAAAATAAAGGGTACCTTTACTCCAGCCTCCTTTCACCATTATCGCTTAGCACACCTCATGGAAATGTCAACTTTCTAAAGGCAGTTTAACATAAAATTTAGTTCTCAAGTCATTGCTTTCTTCTGCCAATACCAACAACTAATTAGAAAGAGTCATTTGGGATACACACATTATACAGACCCAGAATCATTCTTTTATTAAACCTTCCACACTAGGAAACTCAGTCAGAATCACTAACCTAAATGGGAAATCCTTGAGATAGCAGTGTTGTACCAGCAGGCTAACTACAGCTTGGATGACATGCTTATATGTTGGAGTAAGATCCCGCATGGGAATTGGGGAAAAACAACAAAAAGAGAAGGGCTGATATACTATACTCTTGCCCATCCCTGGTATAAAGGGAATGAAAGGGGCATGCTGGGACTCCTATTGACATTTAAGCCATTTAACAATAAAGTAATAGATGAAGCAAGAAGAGCAAACCTTGGAAGCATTGCTTCACTGAGCCATTATGTCTACAAGGGTGACTTCAAGGGGCAGGTGAATTAGAGCTTTCACAAAACTTCTTGTTAATGAATGAGCCTAAAATCACAGCCTGGACCTAGTGACCTCTGTTCACCTCCGCTTAACATCTTCTTTCTCTCTCCCTAACTGCTTCTATATATTCCCATCCTGTGGCCAATTCATATTGATTCCTCTACACAAGAAAGCAGGCACTGTGCAATCTCACCGGCAGAGGTTCAATTTGTATTGATTCTGGTGGCACACTACCATTTAGGTTATAACAACTCTGTCCCTGCCACTTTGAGTGCAGGGCTGGTAACCCTTCAATGTCTTCAACCAAAACCCTGGCCCCTGAGAGAGGAGAGGCAGCACTCTGACTCTACTGACATCAGGTGGGCTCCAGGCAATAAAAGTGTAAAAGGTTTGGGCATCAGTGGCAGATCTGTTAGCTGTCTTATCCCCCACACCCTATCTCTGAGCAGTTTCATCCCAGGCTTCAGCTCTCATCTGAAGTCACACACCGACTTGTTCAGCCCACGCTTCCCACCTCACTCGGAGCTTGCAGCCCCCACAGCCCCCACACCATGCTCCTACCTCCCTTACCCAAATCTACCTCCCAGCTTCCTCAGTTGTTCTTGCTGTTGTGCTCGGCGCCCCTGCTGCCAGTCCCTACTCCATCACCACCACTGGTCACAGCAACACTCCTCCTTTAAAGGGGTCACGGGCACCTGGGCCAGTCAGGATGGGGTACATGCAATGCACGTGCATGTACATGTATATGCACGTGTCCCACACCACAGGTGGGCTGCAGCTGGGGAGTGCTGCTGAACCCTGACCCCCAGGGCAGGGACATCGCTGCTGCTGAGACTGGAGCAGTCTTTGTGTGTGGAGTCTGAGCTCAAGTGATGGTTAATACATCAAAAATTTCTACCAGGGATCCCAAAAGAACCTGCCTGTCCCCATAATTTTTGTGAGAGCTGTTTTCTGGCCCTCTTCAGCTCCCTGCTCGCCTTTGGCTCCTCTTTTTGTGCACCATGGTTTTCCAGACCCAGCTGCTTCTTTGTCTGTTCCATGTTCAGGGCTTCCCTTCCTCATGCCTAACTGTGTGTGATGCCTCTGGACATAATGGAACCATCAACTGAAAACAATCCGTATTTTGATACCATGTTGGATCAGGCCTGCCTTTTCAATACTGCTTTCTCTTCCTCCTTCATGATTTAACTCTCAAGATCACAAAACACCAGCCCCTTCAGGCCACACAAAATGCAGCCACTAAGTCACTATGTCATTAATTTAGTCTCAAAAGTCCTTTAATGGCTGCAATGGCTTTCCCCCTAGTAATGCCTCTTGTCACTGTCTTCAAACCTCTACATACCTGCTCCATCCTCCTAATGAAACAACTCACTTTGCATTAATGTCAGTAGCCTGTTTGTTAAGAAGTGATCCACGAAATAAATTTTAAAGAATCCTGCTAGAAGCTGTTACTGAAGTATACTGTATAAATACAGTATGTGACAATTGTTCGTGTTCTGCCACAGGGGGTTGTGCAAAGCCATGCATGTGACAGGTGACAGTCATTCCCAGTAGTTTCAAGTGAACAAAAAGTCTAAGATCAAATATTACTGCAAGAGTGGATGTTTTTTGTGGGTTATTAGCTTTGCTTTACACCACAGCATTGAAATCAGCTAAGAGTGATCAATTGATGAATCCACTCCAAATGCTTAACTTTGTAATTTCATGTACAGAGATCACCACATAATGTTAATCGGTCCTGTTTGGCACTGCCTGTCCCTTTCTTTAGCAACATGCCTAGAGAGCAATCCCTTCTTCCCTCCCCCAGTATATTCTTTGTTTGGTTATGTTTGGCTCAGTGACACAGGCTTTGTAAAAACTGTACCTCTTCCAAAGACTGAGGAAATATTACCTCTTCAGACTGGAAGGTGAACCAAAGTTCAGGGCGAGGTTGGCTGTTTCAGCTAGCAGGAAAAAAAGCCTTGTGATGGAGCCTTTGATTTGATTGCTTTTGTATATTCATTTTGCATGAATATAAATGACTAAAAGTGCAAGGCAAAGGGAGTGAGAATATGATTTTTAACCTGTCAGCCTCACACTGCCAGAGGTCTTCAGTCTCTGCTCAGCCCTGGCCAGCACCGTTTAATGTCTTCATCAGTGACATACACAGACAGTGGGATCCAGCTCACCCTCACCCACTTTGCAGATGACACCAAGCTGAGTGGTGCAACTGAGACACCTGAGGGCTGGGATGCCATCCAGAGGAAGCTGGATAAGCTCAAGAAGTGGGCCCATGGGAATTTCATGTGGTCCAACATAACCAACTGCAAGGTCCTGCACTTGTGTTGGGGCAACCTCCTGTACAGGCTGGGGGATGAAGGGCTTGAGAGCAGCCCTGCAGAGGTGGACTTGCCAGGTACTGGCAGATAAAAATTACATGAGCCAGCAATGTGTCCTTGCAGCCCAGAAAGTCAACCATATCCTGGGCTGCATCTAAGGCAGCATGCCCAGCAGGTCAAGGGAGGTGATTCTGCCCCTGTACTCTGACGAGGGTCCATGTGGTATAGTGCATCCAGCTCTGGAGCCCTCAGTTCAAAGAAATTCTTGGGAATGGGTCCAGAAGAGGGCCACAAAAGAATGAGAGGGCTGGAACACCTTCCCTGTCAGGGAAGGCTGAGAGAGTTGGGGTTGTTCAGCCTGGAGAAGACAAGGCTCTGTCTGAGTAGACCTTGTTGTGGTCTTTCAGTACCTGAATGGGCCTTATAAGAAAGATAGACTGTTTAACAGGGCTTATAGTGATAGGACAAGGGATACTGATTTTACACTAAAAGAGGGTAGATTCAGACTAGTTGTAAGGAAGAAATTTTTTACAATGAAGAGATAAAATACTGGAAGAAGTTGCCCAAAGAGGCTGTAGGTGCCCCATCCTTGGGAACATTCATGGTCAATTCAAGCAGCAACCAAAGCATTTCATTCCTAAATCCTGCTCTCTCCTAAAAATTCTCATGCTGCAATAAGTCTGTGCTGTCACATGTTGCCAAAGGCTTTAAGAGAGGCTCAAGTGGGTCAGAATTGGAGCCATAAAGCCAGTTCCTGAACCAAAAGCAAGACACGTTAAAGCAGCCCCCCAAGAAACAGGTAAGTCAAGCAACATTAGTCCTACTCTGGGCAGCCGGTCCTCCAGCTCAAAGGGTATTACCATGAGGCTGTAAGCTGAGGATCTCTCTAGAATCTTTTATTTTAGAAAGAAATATGAATGTTTTTTAGTAAGTGAAGCAGATGAGAACATGTTTCACTGACACCTCAAACTTACACATACAAAAGAAGATCCCACACCTTCCCTTTTATTTCCATGGTCCTTGATCATTTGTTAGCAATTTCAGTATCTGTAAAAGGCTATAGTTGTTGGAAAGAGGCTGAGCCCTGGATTGCATGGGCAGGAGGTCAGACATTCTAGAGATTTCCTTGGCTAATACAAAGATCTTTTGATATTCACAGTTGTACTTCCAAGTCCTTAAAAGATTTACTGATGCCTCCAACAAAACTTTGAAAACACATCCCATTCAGAAGCAATTTTACTTATATAGCAGACTTCAGGGCTGGTTGGTTTGTTGGTTTTTGTTTGCTTTTTTCCCATTTTCTTTCTTTTTTTTTCTTTATAAATAAGGAAATTTGCATCAAAAAAAAAAAAAGGTCTTCAATACTTAATAGCTCATCTCTTTTTGCTCACATGTCACCTGAAGTTATGATCTTTGGTTTATGGCATAATTAGTTGCTATGGAAATAACATAATCATAGACACAGAGAAAATATTTTGCGTATGATTTGCAATGCTCTTTATTTAAGCTTGTGCACAAGTTATTTTAGCAGAAACCTCACTGCTTTTTACGTGCTTTCATCTGCATAACTGCTGCCATCACCTCTGCCTGTGCATTCAGACACACTGCTATTGCTATGTGCATGACTCACACTGAGGGCAGTTTCTTCACCCATACCTGAGCAGCTACACGTTCAAACAGCGATGAGGGTGTACAGGCACGCAGAATAGCTGGTGCCAAGTCAGGCTAAACAAATAAAATCTCTTTAAAAATTACCTGCTATTGGCCCCCCAAAACCCTGTGCACACCAAAGACTCCCTTGCCATTTGTGCTTTCTGGCTTTTGTCATCCTATTCTTTGCTAATTATTTCTTTTGTCCAATAATAAAAATTTTAAGTAAGGAGACTCCCTGTTTCCCCGGCAAATTCTGCATAGTTAAGCTGTGGACAGAGAGGATTATTGCTGCAGATGAAAGACAAACACTGCCAGTCACTGAACTCCTGAAGAAGCAGAAGGCCCTGTTCCCCTAATGTCCTCAGTAATAAAGAACAAAAGAACAGAAATAAAGACCCCATCTGACACCTCGTACAAGAAGAGTTGTAGCCCAAATAAAATCTTTGTCAAGACCTATCTTTGCCATGTCAGCAGGTTCTAGCAGCACAAATGCAATTTATGTGCTAGCTTTCTTAAAATCAGGTTACTTTGTCTAACCTGAGAGATCAGCTGATATTCAAAGAAATACCACTTCAAATGCACACGTGGTACTCAGGATCTCTCTGTCAAGTATAAAGTAAGCAGACATGAAAATCTTTAAACTGTGCAGTTCTGATGGCTTGTGAAAGCAGAAGCAAACAAAACAAAACAATGACTTAGAAAAATTCAGATTCAATAATGTTCCCTAACTAGTGTTTACCTTTTAACATCTTTATGGATTTATTCCTTGGAGATTCAAAATGGATTCTCTTCTTGTCTTGCATCCTTGAAAACAGGACTAAGGGTTTGCATGCATATGAGCATGAAGCAGAGTTCATACGACCATATTTCAGCTCCATTACCAAAGCAATGAAGGCCCAGAAGCATTCACTGACCTCACAGGTATCTGAGTGCTCAGCACATTGGACAATCAGGTCACAGAGAGCCCATTTCATCCAAGTACTGAACCACGGTTTTCACTGCATTGAGATAGTCATGTACTTAAACAGTAAGCACACACTTAAATGCTTTCACAAATGGGATTGTACATAAGCATGAGAAATGCAGTGTTTAAAAGGCTTCAGATCAAGTTGGACTCTGCATACAGCTGCTGTGGCAGAAGGAATTACTCCCTGAACACATACCTTTGAGGCTCCTGCTTTGCAGATCTACGTGCAGAGCTGGCTGGGAGATGCCTTCAGCCAAACGAACAGGGTTTGAAAAGGGGTAAGGAGCTCTCCTACCAACAACTCAGTCAACAGATGTGAGCAAGCATCTCTGCTCACATGAAGCGATCTCTGCTGCTGCATTGCTGGGTCTGTGTCTCTCCATAGCCAAAAGTCCTCTATTTGCTCCTGACTCCCTTAAGTTCCTTCCAAAATCCTAGTTTAAAGATAACTATACTTATTTTTCAAAAAGCGGACTGAAAATAACCTCCTTAAGGGAGCAACAGAAATTAAAATAAGCAAAAGGCATTATTTTTTATTATGTGGACAGTTTGTGACACCAACTCAATGCATTTCCTGGAACACAAAGTGTGCTGGAGAGAGCTTAAAATTAAAACTCAAGTATTAAAGGGCCTGCAGCAAATTAAAAGAGTATTTGAAAGGAAATAATAAACAAAACCACTAGGTGATAATTAAATATTATAATGATGATTATATTATAAATATTATAATGCTGATATTAAAATACAATGGACCTGTACAAAGAAAATGCAAGGGGCCATATATCTTCTTATATGTTAGATTATCAGCTATTCTTTCTTTTCTTAATGCCATATGGAATCACAGGACTTATTGCACATAGTAAAAGTAAACAGCAGTGGATCTTTTTATCTTTGGCATCTCTATAACCATTAAAGCAAAAAGAGTGGAGCTTCTACTATGAAAAAAATTAAAAATAATTAAAAAATCTGCATAGGAGCACCAGCTTTGGCTTTCTGCTTTGCTATTCTGAGCATGCATAACAGTAAACAGTCGAAAATAATTTCAGGTGTGCTACCAGCAGACACGCTTTCAAATACATTTTTTTTTTAACAGATAACGCATACAGGTAAACAATTTAAAATAACAGGCTAGGACTTACACTGCTAAAAGGCATATTAGTGAGTGCAATAGTGATAATGCTTGATATAAAAACATTCTTTTGGAATAAAAAGTATCACCTGCACTGAAAACCATATATCTGTATTTCCTTTATTCCCATCACCACAATCCAGCTCTTTTTATATTTCACTGTCAAAATCTGTAAATAGGCTCATGTCCCTAAGGAAGGGTACATCTATACAAAAAGAAGAGGCATCTGTATTTTAAGGTAGCACAATACCCTTTTTTGCAAAACATACCTAAACTATGTTAAGAAAACATAACACAGAAGCTCTAATTCAGTAAATTCGAGATTTCTAAAAAATATTAGAAACTCATCCGTATTTATTAAGTGCTTAATGCTATGCAATTTTAATCATGGAGGCTTTGTTTGGACAGAAATAAGGATGTAACTTAGAGCTTTAATGATAAAGAATGAAAGATAATCAGTCTGAATTTAGATGCTCATTGAAAAGGTACTACCAAAATACCTGTTTAATCCTTCAAGTCATTGCCCATTTTGCACACCAGCTAAGATTCTGGATTTAACCAAAACCAAATTTGCACCTAAATGTCACCTGAGCATTTGTACTCAGTGTTTGCCATTAGTTTGCACTAGGGTTTCAGATGTTTCTAGTCTGTAAGAAACACTTGGCAGAGGACCTTTGCAAAACTTAATCCGACTAAATCTAAGCCCTAGCATACATTAAACTGCTAAAAATGCAAGGTCAACCTCTTCTGTAGTCTGACCTCCAAGCAGTTTGTTTGCTGTGTTGTATTTACGAGGATGTTTATGAAGGCAGATTTATACATAAAAAATTATTTCTGCATCAAATCACCAAGAAGTCATCTGAAAAATTATTAGGAGCATTTCCACAGAAGAATTATATCTATTCCATGATGGTTTTCAGAAACGGCAGGGAATGCACAAAGTAAAACCCAGCCTTCTGATTTCTGTATTCTGCATTTCTGCCTTTAGACAAGATTTCTTATTTTATGGGGAAAGAAGACCTTCTGTGAAATACATTTATTTTACACATATTTCCAGCTATCTAAAGACCATATTAAGTTTCTGCATAGCTCTGGCATTGCTAATGATATTTATCTAAAATAACGCAGGATTATAAGCCTATGAAACTTTAATTAAGATGCTTTATAGTCTTTTATAAGTGTCACCCAAACCTACGCTGTAGGGTAAACTGTACTTTTAATTTCTATTTATTCTGTTTATACTGTAGAAAGAGATCACTACAGTAAAAGCTAGTTATTATTTCTTAGAAGGCTATATAAATTCCTTGGTCAAAGTCTGTCTGGATAAAGCAAACAAATAATCATCTTTGTTTGCTTCCATTTTGCTTGGAATTCCTAGGCTGTCAATCATGACCAAAAAAAAAAAAAAAAAAGAAAACTAAACAAAATTAATTCCTGTAAGGATCAAACACTTTAAAGCCAAATCCATACTTCTGAATCAAGCCAAGAACCAAGATACTGAATGTATTTGCAACAGCAAAAAGTGAAAATACCCAGAAGATAATTATACTCATTGCCTGTCTCAAACAGTATAGTGTGTTTGAAGCCTGACCCAAACCAGACTGAATTCATGGCAAGGTGTTCTTCCAATCTCAATGCCTCTGAAGTCTGACTGCTTTTAGTCCAGACAAATCTTAGAGCAAGTTTCTGCCCCCTTTGATGCCTCGATATTGTGGTGAGGAGGACTGCTGTGAATTGGTCATATTCAGATGAGCTGGCATTCAATTTTTTTATGCAAGACAGGCAAGAGGACTGAATCCAGGACTCCTTTTATCACTGTGGAATGGGATTTCTTTATTGATCTGTTTAAGACAGGATAGGTATGACAAGTATGACAGGACAGAATTAAGTAACAGGATATTAAAGCTCCAAGAACTGGGAGAGAGGAAGGGCTGACATCCTTACCAAAGCCTATGAGGACTCCCTGCTGGCCTGCCAGCTCTGTGGGGCAGACAAGCAGTCCCAAAGGCATTCTGGACACTTGTTCCTTCAGACAGGTCTTAGACCCTGTTCTACAGTGAAATGTGTAGCACTTTTCTCACCTAGCAAAACAATCATGGGAAGAATTTCAACAAAAACACACCCCTTACAGACAAATTTTTAAAAACACAACCCAGAAGAAACCAACAAACATCAGCTCCTCAGTAAGCAACTGAAACTAGAAAAACGTGAGCCTTGGCAATGTGGAACTCCCCTGCCTTCACACAGCCATGGCACACGTTCTCCACTCCTTTGTTCCCTGCGAAGGGAGCAGGACTCAGCACTGCGTCTGGCAGTCTGATGGCAGCTATTAGCCCTGCTGCAAGTCCCGGCATAATCCCGGTCTGGCCTTAGCTGCTCCTCCAACAGAAAACTCAGCTAGGGAACCAAACCCAAGCTGGCTTTGGCAAGACAGAGGTGCAAATCTGATTTTCCTTCATAGAGTAAGTTACAGATCCTGCAAAGATCGTACCTCTTGCAGCTGGAAGCTGACAGTTTCAGATGAGAGGAATTTATTATTTCAGTGTGAAAGCAGCTCAATGATTGCAGCTTGACAACTCAAGTTAATTAGCTGATGAAGGGTCTGATACACACTGGCTCCACATCTCTGGACAGTGACACAATCAGCAGAATGAAATCCATACTTAAAAGGTCTTTGGTCTTTTTAATCCTAAACTACAAATCGCAAAATCCACATAACAAAAGCTGCAGATCAGAGGAATTACACAAGAGGTTCCCCTTCCCCTGGCCCTCAGGACAGTCTGGTCTCTGTTGCTTATTGAAGCTCATAAACAGACAGACTTGACTTCAAAAGCATCCTCTTTTCTTCCTGTATGCCCAGTGGCTTTCAATAATAAGATAACTGGTTTGAGCACAACCTGGCAACGTTCCCTTACGGCTGCTTTCCCCAGCAGGGTAGTACCAACTTGCAGGTTTTCCCCTGCTCCTACCAAACAGCAGGTGGGATTTACTGGCCTTATCAAAGTGATTATGTCAAGATCATCTGGCCCCACCTAGCAGATCAATGCACAGAGCCCACGTGGTATTTTACATCCAAGCTTACAATACATTTTGGTTCTTACTAAACTGACAGCTAAAATAGTATGTGAGACCATAATGCCCCAAGCTCCTAAGAAGCATCAGAGAAGCACAAATGACAGGGAAAGCTGGCTGTGAAGTGATCTACGTGGGACTGGAGCCACTAAAAGCCACTACACAGTGAGGGATGGAGGAAGAGCATTGCCTGTTGGGAACAAGAACAGGTTGTTGCTGGTAGACCTGGAGCCTCATATCAGTGAGAATCAGAAATTCAGACAGCCCTCTGCCAGATTCCATATGTAACTAACACAGCATAGCTATTAAATCTCTCCATGGTCCTGGTTTTTAGCAGTGAGAAAAGCATTATTTGTGTCTGCAAAACGTATCCACAGCCTGCTTCCACCTCCCTTTTCAGTTATCACCTAGAAAGATGAACAGCACTTATAAGTGCTCTCCTAAATCAGAATCAAAAAAGGCAACTCCAGGAGTCACTGGACTTGTCTGAAATGTGGTCAATCAGAGTTTGCTGGAGAGCAATCAAGAGAAAAGAGGTCACTTCCTTTAGACAAAGACAACGAAATTCCAATACAAGCAGTTCCTGCTCCCAGAAATGAGCAGATTATATAACCCAGTAGTATCTCACCTGGGCCTCAGAGTCCTGAAAAGGGCAGCATAGAAAGGCACACAGCTATGGACACAGGACCCAGTATTTAGTAAGAGATGTGCACAACAAACAGAAATGGCTCAGTTGAGAACTCACTTACAAGGCTTAACTAGTTTCATTCTGACATGCTTTAATCTCGTTTCGATCATCCACACAAGGACTCTGTTGCTGGAGCCTGCATTCCTCCAACAGAAGCGTTTCAGTCCTGAATCCTTGCTTGTTTCCACTTCTTGAAGTCCCATAAAAGCAGATGAAGATTTTTGGTGTGTGCTATAGGACTGTTTCCTTTCAGTTTGGGAGCAGCTCAAAGGAATTGGCTTCAATAGCTTTCCATGATTTAAGTTAATTTTTTGACTATGCTGAGTTCTGATAGAAGAGAGGTTCAGTGAGGGCCATGCTTTATTCTGCCTCACTAGGATGTTATTGAAAATCTTGCAATGAATCGGAACAGCACAGATGCAAAACATTGTGCTGCAGTAATGTTAGAGCATTTAGGGGATCTCAAAAATGATACTTTGTTATTACGCGTTCAACAAACAAACAAACCCACAAACCCAAAAAACTCCAACAATTTCCATGTTGACATTAATTTCTATAACACAGCTTTAAAAACAAAACAACCTCAAAATTCAAGAGTATACCCAAGATGGCAATGCCTCAAAATTTGAAGCAGCATGTTGGCATTTTTCCCAGGAAAAGAAAAATAATATATACATGTGTACATACACATCGACTTTTTGTTTGTTTGGTTTGGTTTGATTTTTGTGAGATCAGTGAAGCTCTGGGGCTTATTCCTACCTCAGTCTGCCACAGGCAGGGACAAGCTGGTCAGTGCAGTAAGTACTTAGCATGAGAAAGAGCTTGATTACCAGAACAACTGTGTGTTTGTGCATCAGAAGTAGTGAACAGCAAGGCTCTCTCAAATCCATGATGCTGAAGCCTTATCCTTCCTACCCAAGACAGAGATCTTAATTTGAGGGCTGCCTGTGCTTTCAGGACAGAGTTATTAGGCTATAGTAAGCAAGCTCCTAGAAGCAGGCTGATGAGATAAAAAGAATCCCCTTGGTTATCCCCAGTCAGTCGTGAACAAATCCCTGCACTAGCAGCAAGGTTAGCTAGGGTTTTTCTCTGGAAGCAGGTTACAGAAGCTCCTAATCTTAAATTCTCCTCCAAACCTACTGCAATGATGTCTGCAGCTCTGTTTGAACCAGCAAGAAGCGTGAGTCATTTCTTGAGGTAACAGGGCAGAAGAGATGCAGTTCCACACATACCCTTTCACACTTTTGAAGAGGCATCTGAATGCTGTCCAAAAATTAATTACATAGCATGACAAACTCTGACAATTAGCTAAGTAGACTGCTTAATGGCTAGGATTTTAAATAAGAATCTTTCAAGGGGGAAACTGTTACAGGCATTGCTACTGTCATAACATTCTGAGCTGTCGTGAAAGCGTAGCACCAAGTTGTTTGGAGGGGCTTCATGACTCTGACTGCAAAGGAAAGAAAGATCCTGGGAAAAGGGAAAAGGACATATTTAACTGCACCTGTACCTCACATCCATCATCAGGACATCCCCCCTTCCAAGAAGGCAGGAACAGAAGGATTTGGGTCTTCTTCAGATTACAGTTGGCCCCCATGAAGCAGCAAGGGAAGCCAGGACCACCACCTACTCTCACTGGAGCTGGAACAGGGGCTCTCTGTGACACCATGTCAGGCACATTTCATGGGCAGCCTGCCAATAGCCCCAGTCTCTGTACAGTGGTCAGCAGGCCCAGCACCCTTGAAACCAGCTAGACCCAAAAGTGCACTGCCTCCAAAATCCCTCACGTGTCCACTACAAGCAATCCTGAAAGTTCCTGCTCCTCCACCTCATCACTGAAGAGGAGTTTTGGCAAAGTGCTTTTGCTGCCATGCACCATTTGTGCAGATTCCTCTGATGGCTGCTTGTGGAAAAGAGGGCTTGACTCTCATAGCTCTCACTTCCTTTTGGGTAAGAAAGCAACGCTCCCACTTCTCAGTTTTCTCCCTCTGTGTGCGAAGGGGAGGGACAGAGAGGCGAGAATTTCAAGATAGTAAATACCCAGAGTGACCTGACAGCAAGCAAATCAGCACTTGGTAGTGTTCATGGCAACAGCTTTTGGCATTGCAGAAGAAGAAACAATTCATTACACAACAAATAAGCTACAATCTTGTATTTACAAGGCACATTTTCAGTGCAGCCAATTACTGTATATGTAGTGGTGACTAAAAGTCTTACATTACCATTTACAGATTATCTATGAGATGAGTCAGTTTTATCAGCATATCTTCTTTATGAAAAAACAATCAGGAAATATATAAATAGGGAAGATGGGTTTCACTGGAAGCTAGGTGCCTGTTTCACTTCTATACATGTGAAAAGCTGTCTTGCAAGTCTGTTACAAACATATTTTTGTCACAAAAAATATTATTCCAAGTATTCGCTTCACAGTTTGCTATTCTGTGACGCGTTCGTTGGCAGTTTCCTTTCCCTGACTGGATTGCTCCCTGGGCCTTCAAAATGTCTCAGGTTGGTTCTAGTATGTATACTTATAATGAATATATATTAATAAGCATGTCTCAGTGTATACACTTTCACAGAAAATTTGAATCTTAAGAACTTCACTGGTACCCCCGAAAATGGATAATTTTATGGTTTTTATGTTCATTTTAATTTTTTTTTGAGTTGGACTTCAGCGTTGAGCCACAACTTGTCAGCTTATCTTTCTTCTTTAGAATCAAAATCTAGCTAGGTGCACTGAAGCACCATTCACTTAGACTAGATCTGCTTTTAACACCATATGCTAATTAACCTTTGGGTCTTGATACAAATCCCTCAGCAGGTCATATTCTTTAGTCATGATTCAGATGTGTAAGCAAGATTCTCAGACACTGCAAAACAACTTAACTACAAGTAAATCAAAAGCACTGTATGTTTACACCAATTGAGAACCCAGCCAACTGTCTTAAAATTGCAGAGGCTTCCGCTCAGGTGAGCACCACTGCTGAAGTATTTTCCCCCCATGTGTATGCTTGCTGCCTTTTTCGTTCCTGTTGATGCAGTGAAAAATATCTGGAGCAGCATTTCTGAACTGCACCCTGGGATTCGGTTAGAACTCTCCCTTCCTTTGAGCAGGGGCTCTGTTTTGCCAATTCAGTTGAGCTAAGCATTCCAAGACTCGATTCACGCAGGTTATGCTGCTAGGGCACAGGTGAGATGCCCCTCCCTCAAGCTGTTACCAACCTCGCTGGAGAATCAGTTGCCAGTCAGCCTCAGCATCTATGGAGGACCCTCACATGTCACAGTGTTAGACTCCCTCATGGTCCTCCATCTGGGAGCACAGCCGTCTCCTTTCTCTCTCAAGGCAAGCAGCCAGTAAAGGCCAGAATTCACACTGTTATTTGCTACCTGCCAATCCACGTACCCAAGCCAGCTTCATTTGAGGATCTGTCTTTTAGATTTAATTTTCCTTCCAGGCAAAGGGGTAGCAGGACACTGCTGCCAAATACATGTTTTCTTATAGCCTCTCATTGCTGCTGAATGCCATAATTTATTCCATATTAGGCTGCTCATCATAGTTATGTTTTATGTTTTATAAAGTGTTCTTGGAAGATGTATGGTCTGAATGAAGACTGCCCGGACAGTGGTGCAGGGCAATACTATATGGAAATTTCCCCAAGGCAGATGAGAGAAGATGAGGAGGCAGAATGGCTCCCTGGGGTAAGAACCAATGCAGCCATGGCAATGAGAAAGCTATTGTGATTTATCAGCTCAGCTAGTGTTTATTCCAAAATTCAAATGTTCTTTTCCTTCTCCCTGTGTGGGCTGATCCAGTGCACACTAAAGTCAGTGGGAGGTCTACTTGTGAATCTGAAGAGCACATAGGCAAACTTTTGAGAAACTTTTTCATTTAGAGAATAACTTAAAGTAATCCCCCAGGAGACGTGAAAGAACTAAATATCAGACATCTGCAGCTACTTTACTGACAGCTGCCCTTCTATACTGAGCCTGTAGAGTTCAAAAAACTTGATGTGCCTCCTGATGTGCTGAACTAGAGGATTAGATCTGACCTTTTGCTAGAAGAAGCAAGGGAAAAATGGGGATCAGTCTACTTCGCAGATGAAACACCAAAAAGGACCAAGACTTTGTCCCCAGAAATTTAGCAGGCTTTCAGACTGAAGCCAGAAACAAAGTTTCCATTCCACCTCTTACACAATCCTCCAGTGCTGGGTATGTCATTCAACCCCTATGCTTCAATTTTGCTCTCCAGCCTTTTTTTTTTAATACTCTCTCTCACTGGCTTGTTGAGGTTTTTGGTATCATTACAATACTACTATTGATGGACGTGCTCTATGATAGTAGCAAGAACACCATAATGATAATGACAAGGAGGAGGTACCCAGCACAAACCTGAAATATGATTATGAGCACAGGAACATGAACAGGAACTCATTAACACATATGCTAAGATGCTTTTCAAATGGTGCTAGTGGGCACCAAGAATGACCATTTCCAACCTTAGTGTTAATTACCATTATAACAACTAGTAGTCTTCACTAAAGTGTTTTTTTGCTTTTACTTGAGCAATTACATATGGTTAGTTATTCCAATGTTACTTACTCTATTCTTAATCATTACACTGTCTGGATGAAAACTCACTTCAACCAGAACAAGTATTTCAACCTATGTGTTCATTAATTTCTCTGAGACAGGTCTGAAAATAGAAATGGAGGTCTCCCACATTTCTATTAACCCTGGCATTGTCCTGAAGTAGTTCACTAACAGCACTCAGTATAAGTGAAAGAAAACAACATAGAAATGGGGGAATACAGTATGGACAGGTGGTGATAATGAAAAGGAGTGAGACATGCTGTCATCACATAAGGAGTATATTAGCTTTGCTTAAAAAGAAAAATAAAAAATGACATCTTACACACCAAAAGGAATGCCTAGCCACACAGTTGGAACCAAGAATTTCATTAGATTTGGGCAAGCAGTACAGAATAGCTTCATATTTCCAAAATATATAGCTTTTCCAGAGTGTTAACTACTGCATTTCCATCAAGCTGATGCAAAAGCACAGCATTGGACTTGTTCAAGGTCTGAGTAAATAGCAGAGACTACTCCAAGCTCTGCTTTTCTTTTCCTCTCTCTACAGTCTTTCAATATATTCAAGCATGTTTGCAAGAAGTTGTTGTTCAGCCACAATGACAAGTCTCCACAAAGGAAGAGTCCACACTTTTTATCTGATAGATACGTATGTTGAAAAGGTGCAAGCAAACACCTCTGAAACCAACCACCCAAACATTAATAATCAAGTTCAGGGGCTTGGCATGTTATTTCAGATGAAGTCAAAGAATTCTTCTATAACGTGTGCATGTGGAAGTACAATGCAGTGTAGGTAGGTACTGCAGTACAAACTAACATTCACTAACAAGATAGGATTTTCAAAAGGCCAAAGGAAAGCTCTGCCACAGGGATACAACAAAATATAAAGATGTGTCGGGTGGATTTTGGTAGCAGATGTTACAGCAAGTATATATAAAATATATATCAATAAATGTACCCTTCAGCTGCTCCTGTTTTTACTCCGTCTTTGCTACTGACACAGTATAAAACTGTACCTTTTTGGCTCACGGAAAGATTTTGTTCCATCCACTTTTTCAAGACATAATAAATCATATTTCCAGCAAAAATCATATCTTACAATAAATTACATTTAGAGGAAATAAACTCCAAATGTAGTTGCTTAGAATATCCAATAAGGCCACTCTTACATTAAAATTCACATCTGTAATATTTTAGCATGCATGTTAGCAAATGAACCACAGATTCACTTACTGCATCTTTACACAGCTTAAAAAATACCTTTCCCTAATTTTTATTAACATTTTTCCAAAGAGATGAAAAAGCTGAAAGCCTTAACAGCCTCACAGTGTTGGAGCCATTTGTCATATTGCAAAGGTGAGAAATGCACTTCAGTTGGTTTCACCAGCACCCCCCACTAAGACTTGTCTTTTTAAAGCATCCGGTAAAAGTCTCTTGTAAAAAGATTTTGGCAGAGCTTGAATCAAAGCTGATGGATAGGAAACATTTGATCAAAGCCTGAGAACAGAAAAGCATTTTTATTAAATGCTCTTATGCTTTATTGCGTTTGCACCTTTACTCAGTGATCTGGGCTTTAACAACAGCTCACTCCAAAAGTATTGCTGGCAAGAGTCCTTTTGTGTACTGCACCAAGTCACATACCCTAGTGCAAATAACAAAAGCCCCGATCAACAGAAATGCAACTGGATTTTTGGACATGAGTACAAGGAGCCACTATTTGGTCTTCTTTTATTATGTCCGCACGTGCAATTTTCTTGGTACCAAAGATAAAAGTATTGGGCTAAAACGGCACTGCTGAGAGTCTTATGCTGATGATATCAGGGTAGAGGAGGTGTAATTAAATACGGTAATTCACATCAAGCAATGAGTTTCCACTTTAGATTGCTAATTTAGAAATAACAAACACAAGAGAAAAAACAGGATATACTGTTTCTTCACCTCCTTTCTCCTGGCCTTTTATCCACCTCACACCCAAATACTCCCTTCTGATAGAAGAGCTTTCTGGCTCAATACTTCTTTTAACTTGGAAATTATTTTGAAATGCATGTTTATTAATGATATTCTGTACGTTAACTAAAACTAAACTAAAACAAGCAATAAACCCCGAAATTTTGCCTTCACCATAGGCCTGTACCAACACAGAAGGCACCAGCACTGCTGGACATCTGCCTCACACAGAAATTTCACAGGAGCCCTAATTTGTCGGAAGATAAACGAGCAGGAAGGCCAAGTTTCCAAATGCCCTCTGCTGGTACCCGTCAGTATTACTAACACTTCCACCCTGTTCCTAAACTAGAAAACTAATTCTCAAGATTTATCATTTGAAGATATCATTAATAGGCTGCAGGAACTCAGACATCCTCCTTCTGCAGGATCCAGGAGCAGAGTGGCTTGGCCAAGTTCTTACCCATGATGTTTTGGCTCACAATACACAGCACAGCTGTCACAGCACCACAGCCATCACCAGCCACAGCAACCAAAGCCACCCCTTCCCACCAGAGCCACCCACCCCTGGGTACAGTGTAGGGCTACAGCTGTAACAGCATGAACAATGTGATTGGCACTTTTTGAGTTATTTTCCCCATTCTGCCCCAAATAAGTGTATTTCCAAGCATGATGGCATGACCAACTTATTCCCAATATTCCCCTTAACCATCCACTAGGAATTTGAAAAAGTCATTAGGAACTAGTAGAGAAGAAAGCCAGGTTAAAGTTCCTTGATATTTTGGCTGTGAATTACTACTCCTTTTGAGTTAATTGTGGACATTTTGTCTGATGATACTTTAAAGTTGTGTTTTAATTCCATGCTCACAAGAAAGCCATCGTATCAGAAGAGACCAACAATTAATAATACGGATTGGAAATATATATCCTGGAGAGACTATTAACTTCTTGAAAGGGATAATTATGCATTTGCATGGCGTAACTCACAGAAATAGCTGTTGAAGGCATGGGCCTGACAAAGGCACATCTTTTCCATGAAGCACTCTAAATGATGAAAGCATTTCAAGCATGTTTGCTAAAAAGTGCTTTTGGGAGAAGAAAAAGAATGCTCCTGCCTGTCATGGTGTGCACAAAAAGGGACCATGTAATAAAACACCACTAGCTAAAAATGTCTAAACCCAGTTCATGAAAAAATGGTCATTGCACTAATGAACTGAAGAGGATGGACTGGTCTGGTTTAGGTCTTGCAGTTGATTTGTGGGGTAGCGAATTTTGACCTAGTGTTTATTGTTACTCATGTGGAACAGATACCGTGAATACTGGGTTACCTTTTTGATTTTGTGCTAGCTTAGCACCTGTATGAATGACAGATTTAAATTTTGTCCTCTTTTACCATATTTATGCAAAAAGCATTAAGTGCTTTTTGGATGGGATAGGGAAATAATTCTGTTTGATCTAGAAACCTGCAAGGTGCCTTGCTTCCAGAGAGGAAAGCAAATTGATCTTCCTATTCTGACCAAGTGGAACCCACAATCCGATCCTAGAAAGACATTTGGGGTTTGATATGGAAAATGTCAGGATGCAAGGGATGGTATGAGAGGAAGAGCCATCACTTCAACACAAGAACAGCAGCATACATTCGTTTTGACACTTATCAGACACATTCAAGGAAATACAGCAGTGACAAAGCAGAATAATAGCATCCTCTAAGAAAGCCTGCAAAATAGCATTTTCTACGCAGAGACAAAGATACTGCATTGCCATCTTCCTCCCAGCATGATGATACCTGGAGCTTTCCAAGCTTTCCATCTCTACAAGCAACACAGGGAGAAACTTCTAAAGCAGCACCATGGTATTCTCTTGCTGATGCTCTTCATGGAATTTCAAAACAAACAGATTCAATACGCTAGAAAAAATATCTTACTCCCCAAAGCCTGTAAATTTACTGTGGAAGTCCCAAAACTCCAGCTGGGATCTTTCCTTCTTGCTAACAGATTTCAAGGGACTTGCACAGAAACAGCAGATTAGAATTCAGGAAATAAACACAGAAATGAACCACAAGTTATATCAAAATGTAGCTGACTCTCTAGTTCTATTTTTTCTGCAGGGGTAACAAAACGCGGGGGAAAACAGTTCAATAAAACTTGACACTAAGATTCAATGCTGTGTTTTTAGGATATTTTTCCATATTCTGAAAAATGGGCCATGGTAAGTTGTTTCACATTGGTCTCCAAATGTTGAAAAGCATTAGTTAGGTATGTCCTGATACTGTGCTTTGTAGAAGAATTACTAATGCCTGGAAAATAAAGACTCTAAAATAATTTGTAAGAAAATAATGACTGTTCTGGATATTACACAAGAAAAGGCCATCAAGATGCGACTAACTGGGGTCCCAAAATCACAATGAGAGTTGCCTATAAAGCACTGAAATCTTGTGGAGAAGCATGACAGCAGCACAAAAATAGTGTATAAAATGGTGTATTTTTTGACCTCAAAAAAGCACCATGGACAGGGCAGCTCTAAAATACTTCAGAAGGCATTTAAAGTCCCTGATGCTCATCTTTCAGGTATAAATTACGCCTTCCCTTCCCTTGCTCCTGGCCTGTGGTGAAGAAAATAAAAAAATGTTTGTGTCCAGATCCTCTGTATGCCCTTCACTGGTATAGCCCAACAACCTTTAAAACAGATTTTATTATCGTTATTGCCATCTGACAGATAAAGGCAGTAAAGTATACATAAGGAAAGATTACTCAGCAGAGTAGTGAGAAAGATAGGAATGGAGTCAGCCTCTGTATCCCAGCAGCATTTCTTACTCATCAGGTCAACATACATTTTATTGTTCGCCACTTCCACCATCAGTCTAGATCCAAGAAGGACACAGACTGAAGACAGTCCAACAAGATCTTACCTTTCCAGCGTGTTAAAGCTGCATTTGTATTTTATATTTCACCCAGTGCATACTGATGATGTCTTCCCATATGACTAGGCTCTGTCCTCCAAACTGATACTGAAAAGCTCCACAGTAGATAAACAACTCCTTATTTTTAGTATTTTTCATGTAACACAGGAACTGCTTCCACCACAGGATTCTCAGTTCACAATAATCTATAGGCAGAACATGAATATCCCTCTTGATTTGGCTTAGACTCCCAGAAATGGAAGGAGATGGAGAGGAATCTATTCAGCTATGTTTCTGGTGACTGGCAGGAATTACTAGTAGGAAATATTCTCTGCTTTTATGAGCAGAGAATAACAGAAAATAGCCTAAGTAAACACTATCACTGTGACAAGCAGGAGACATTTTTACATACCTGTACATACTTGTTTATCTTTTAATTGCAATGAAAGCTGAGGCTTGCAGTGATTGTAATAAAGATTATCCTGTTCACAGTTTATGCATCCACCACATTCTCCTTGATTACACAATGTAAATCAAGGGAAATGTACGACTCTGGAAATAGATGTCAGAAATAGATAGGTTCACAGAATCACACAGAATTCAAGCCCAAAAAGGCAAATGCATATGGTGGTGTTTCTGACTTCTGACATTAAGTAAGGAAGCAAATTTGCCAGGCAAGGGCAAAACACTGTACATCTACTGCCTATGATGAGTTTTCTGCTGTTAATACTTGGCGCACAGCTACTTCCATTTATAAAGCCAAAAAGAGTCCTAGGATCTGCACAAAAGCATGTTCCAAAGTGTAATACATCTGGCTACATTTCAGAGTCACGATTGATCTACAAATCCACGTAACGTAGGCAAGTGTGCTCTGCTCCACTGTTACCCTTGCAACAGACATTTCTGTGTGTGGCATGAAGAGAGGGTTTGCAGCCTCCCCCAGGGCCATGATCTCAGGGGGAAAAAGATTTACTGCTGCAACCAGACAACATGCCAAGGTATGTCCTTGGCAAGGACAAACCAAGTGTTTTCAAATTCATCACAAACAGTTTCCCTTCTCTTAGGTAATTTGCTATATGGTCTTCTGTGCAACTGCTTTGAATCTATTGCTATTGAAAGACACTACAGTGATAGCCCAGACTTTGATTTAACAACGTGCTGAGGCAGTTCCCCCAGACCAGCAGCAGTAAGACACCAGCTAACAGGAAATTATTGATCCCGCCACCTCACTCAGCACTGCAGTGCCATTTACTCAAAGTCCTGCTATCTTCTGTGTCTACAAAGCATACAAGTACAAGCAACCATTGAAGGAAGCTCCTACTCAATGATGTGTCTGTTAAATTGCCTACAATTTAGTTTACCAAAATCCCTCTTGGTAGAGTAAGCTGCATCTAGTTTGATATAGCCACTGGCATATCTGCTAATCCTGCCATACATAAAGCTGGATTATATTGGAGCATTTCATGAGGTGAACACCTGATACACTATAACCAGCTAGAAGCCTCTAAATTCATTTCACATCCTTGAAGTCACATCAAATCCAACAACTGATTGCAGTGGCTTCAAAGCAGCTAAATTAAAAGACTCCGTATTTCATGATAGGCTGTCATTTCCATCTCTGGCCACACAGCCTTTACTTTGAAATGCACAAATAGATTAAGGTCATTGTCAAAACAATAGGACAATGCCACCCTGGACAAGCTGAACAGTGACAGCAAGTAAGCAGTGGCTGCATGGGAGAGCAGACAGCAGCAAGTTACTAAAGGAGAAAGCAAATGGTCTTTCACAAAGGTGAAAATGTCTGATTTTTCAATGCTAAGAACCCCAGTGGTCTGGGATGTTTTATGCAGACGCGAACCAAATGGCGAGCATTAAAACTACCTCAGTGTCTGCTGCAGTGAATCAGAACAGCTCACTGCACAGACCAGCCAGCACAGCTCTGAGCAGTCACCATTATTGCTGCATATTAAACACACCAAATAGAGCCAATGCCTTATAAGAGAGATCTGGCTGAGTTTGCACCAAATTAGAAAATTATTGGCCAGACCAGATTATAACAAGGAGAATTGCAACTGCCTGTGATCCTTGCTTTGTACTCGGATTAGTGTCTCCTATGTCACAATTTTGAGTGAAAATCCTGGCCCTTGTGCATCTGAGGATTCTTCTGCCACAGACACATGCAAATCATAACTCAGCCATAAACTGGTACAGAAAAACACAACAGCAACAAAATAAACCCCACTATTGTGCTGCCAAAGCATGAAGTACAGAAGCAAGATCTGCTTTGACACAGATCAATTAGCAATTTCATGCCCTCTTTAAGCCTGGTATGCGCACATAAATAAAGTGTGCATGAACATGATGCCTTCCCAAAGTTCAGCAAAAGCAAGACTTTAGAGTGCACAGAGAGATTTCCACCCAGGTTCAAGCGTCAGAAAGATGAAGCCAGCAGCTGTGATGCTATAAACCCCTCTCCTTGTTGAATGAACCCTTCTGCTGTCAATCACACCTCATGCAGTCATCATAATCACGTTCCTCCACATCCAGTTTTATCCCTTCATTTGCTGCTCTATACCTACAGCAGAGGGTGAGGGAGGAGTGACTTCTCCATAACATCAAACCAACTAACTCGTATATTAAATTGAAACACTGGAGAAAACATTGCTTTTGGAAGCTCTCTTAAGATGGGAAATAAACAAAAGGATGTGTTTTTCTTCTGCACTTATTCCTTAGTAAATCCCAAATACATTAGTATTATGGTAAAATCTTCTCATGAGCCTTGCATCAAATGATGAATCCAGTGATTTCACAGCTAGATTCTTTGGCTAAGGAGTACAAATGCCTTAGGTGGATATACCCACACGTGTGTGCACCACCTGTTATATTTGATACAGAACATACACAAGAAGATAATTCAAGAAGTAATAGAGGTCTGATCTGTCACAAGAAAAAAAAACTTGGTGGTATGGAATTCTTGCAAGTATGTGCAGGAAACCTCATATCGTAAAGTGGGTTAAGACATCTCTGTAGTTGTATTACTGAGTGAAGTCCTCAGACATCTTGATCCCCAGACACAATAAAGTCTTAATACCTGTGTAGGGCAGAGTAATACACTTTCTTGCGTATTATGCAATATGGCAGGAATCTGGGCTGAAGGCTAATTAGACAAGATTCTGTGAACACAAGTTTTATTTCTGACTTGGTTCTCAACCAATTATGACCTCTGGAATTAGGAATCACATTCAAACAAAAAGTCATTAGCAACAGCTAGGATGGTGGTTAAAAAAAAAAAAAGAGAAGAATCAAAATAGGAAAGATATATCCTGGTTTTCAACAGAGAAGGCAAATTTGACAAAGGAACATTACTCTGAAGCAATGATGTATGTATTTCTTTTGGGGGAGGTGAGGGGTTGGGAGGGATGGGTCCAGACTGGCAGGACTATCTGAAGTGTCCAGGAAATTCAGTAAGCCAGAGAGAATAAGAGCACAAAGAAGTCTCCCAGTCTGCAGAGCTGGTGATGGGAGTTCGGGGGAAAAGAGAACAAACATGCTGCTACTGGAGAGATGAAAGGCAGCAACTTAGTTTGAAGGTAAAGAGCATGGAGAGGGACTGTGCAAGTTGTGAACAGGTCTGTAAGGGACAAAGGGGGAGTCCTCTCTTCAGAAAGACAAGCAAAAAAATACTTGTAGCAAAGAACCACACCCACAAGGCTGATACCAAATTAGTTTAGCACATGGCTCTGTTAATTCTACCCAAGTACTTTCTATTTGATGACAGACTGAATTGCTGCTCACTGAACCAGGGTTATCTCCCCCATGCATTTACCAGCCTGGCAATCAGAAGGGAACCTGGCAAACTTGACTAAGAACAAGGACAAAGTAATCTTCTCTCTGAGACCTGCTGCCAAGCAACAGAGCTGCCTGCCAGCAGCAGCACTTACACTGGAGACATGGTACAGGAGCTGCTCTCTTCCCTGCAGGTAAGCATGTGTCACCTCAGGGCAGCCCATCTGCTAATTTCACCACTTGATGGACATGAAGGAGGATGCAAGAGGGGCACAGCAGGAGTTAAGAAAAAAGCCTTTTGACTTGTCTTTGCCATCAGCACTCAGTGATGCACCCTCAAGTGCTGGCAACTTTGAGAGGGAAGGCACTGGGTGGTCTGATATCATGCTCTCCCCATCCTGCTGCTCCAAGCAGCCATCCCAGGTTGTAAATAAGACAGCACTAAGTTCCCTGGGAAACCAGAGCTCCTTGGTACTCCTGACTGCAATTTTCCAGTTCATGCAAAGAGAGCAGACCAAGTTAGGTGAGACTCTGTAAGAGACCTGATGAAGCATAACCAATTATCAGGATTGTTCCCAGGACCCCTGAAGAGCTGACAGCACAATGGCTTGGCCATTATGCTCCAGCCTCATTACTAACCATAAGATTTCACTGCTGTCCACCGCCCCCCAAAAGTGATTTACTTAAATACTGCTGTGTGATCTTCTGGAGGTGTTTTCCTTTGGTGCTGCACTGTGAGTCCCAGGAAAACACCTGGAGTAAGTGCAGCAGGGTGAAAAAGCCTGACAGTTGCAAGCACATAATAAACCATGAGTGAAATTTCACATAGCAGTTCATTGATACCTGCTCTGTGGGCTTTGATGTTAGAACAACTCACTAGAGCTTGTCAGTCCTCACACCCAACCTGCCACAGGCTAAGGCCCAAACTGTTCCTCAGTACTCTGAAAACTTGCCGCTTCCCAGACAGTTGACACCTAAGTACCAAATAAGTTTCTTTCTAGACCAGGTTATATATTCACAGATATTGTGATAAAAAGCAGACAGTTTTCTTCTAATACTCATTACATTTTTAGTTCCTCTCCCACTCACATTTCCACAGACTTTGGCTTCTTCTTCAGCTTGTGAAGCAAAGGGAATCATGCACATGTTCCCCCCAGGGTAGTCTAGGGCAGCCCCCCAGCTCAAAGTTGGTACCTTAAATACATATATAATCCTCTCCATGGTAACTGTGTTACAGAGACCTCATCAATACTGGGTTTGCATGCAAAACCAACTTGCTTTCTATATCCTCCCCTTTGGCAAACCCCACTGCCAACTCTTTAAAAGGCAGTATTCTGTATAACCACCCACAGCACGTAGCCTAAGTTAGGAATTTTGCAAAAGATTGTTTTTAGCTTGGAAATTATACTGAATTTTAATTTGTAGTTCTAAGTGGTTGCAGAACATTTTAGCAGCTGCTTTCTGCCCTTACCTTCATTCCCCACTTCTCCCTTCTCATTTCCACTTGTCTCAGTCCACTGGGGTGTTTTGGACTCTTTGTCGATAGCTCAAATAGAGGAATCAAATCAAGTTTTAATCAAGCATTCAAATCACTGCAGGTAGAGTCATTCAACAGCTTCCATAACCAAGCACTCTTGTGGCAAAAGCCACCGACGCATGAAACTCACATATGCTGTGCCAAAGCTGAAGTACTAATGCAACACAATCAGCAGGGACTCTCCACTGAAGACTACTAACTATACTGTGCAGATAAACTTAGTATTCATAATGCTAATGCATCACAAGAGACACTAAACTGGGGAAGAACAGGGGGGTGGTACAGAAAATTTCCCAGAAGTCCAAGGTCAGTGCCTCTTCTCTGTAGTCATGAGCAAATCACTGAGCTGATTCTTGGAATCACAGTCTTCTCCTCAAGCTATACAGGTAGCTTTTCTTGGCATAGCTGTCCTGCAAAGTACTCTCTCTTCCAGTTATTCTCTGGATCTTCACCTAAGTGATGTCATCTCCTGCAGTTAGCCAAGGGGTACAAAAACTAAAGGTGACCAAGAAGCAGCAACTGTGCACAACAACTTGGATGAATAACCAGTTTGATGCTGAGCCCTGACAGCACAGTAACCCCAGAGCAAAGTTCACTTTTCTGAAGGTCCAAATCTTTCTGCTAACCATGAAGAAAGAAAGTTGTCCTCATGTGACAAAAATCTGAAAACAGGTCCCACATGGAAACTGTCACACAAAAATTTATTTTCAATTTCAGCCAAAAGCCTAACTGCTTTTCTGTGCTCATGCAACATACACTCCTAGAACTACAGCAGGGTCTTAACAACAGTCTATCTAGTCCACACTTGACACTGGGGATGTCTTCCCCACTTAGGGAGAGGTGGTATACAACTGCATTTCTAAGGACTTAGTTTTCCAAAGTACCAAGCAGTGACACACATCACTATTTCTCTTTGACACTCGCAAAAATTTTACTGCTAACTTCAATGCAAAGAAAATTTGAACAGCAATGGATGCTCTTAAAAATTCCACCTGAAGAGATTTGTTACAGAAATATGAAGACTGGCAGAAATGCAGTCTGAAACAAAATACATAGGTGCAAGCACCAGAATAAACAGAGACAGAGGGTTAAAAAAAGGACTTGTACTGCTAATGAAGACCACACCAAGGTTGTGGCAGTGTCACATCCACCACTCCTATCTTCCTTTGCCCACAGGAAAAGAGGTAATGGGTGATAACCTGGCCTAAGATTTATGAAAGATGATGTAAGCAAGGCTATGCAGCAAAGCACCACTCTGCAACTACTGCTGAATCCTAAAGTACACAATAGATCTGTCCAAAAATATGTTTGTTGTATCAGGTTACATCAGGAAGAACCCTAGAAAATTAATGGCATTTTTTGGCCTCTACATCACACACAGCTGATCCTTGCCAAACACCCTGGACATACACCTCCTAGACTTGTGGACAGCGGCATGTCTGTAAAAGTATGCAGATGAATGAAATCTATGACAAAATCAGCACCAGTCGGTGAAATCAACTTATTTAAAGATGGTTTTTTTTAAATACTACTTTCCCCTTCCATAAGATATCCACCTGAACTCTGTTATACTGATTTCCCTACACACCCATAATTTCTGTGATACTCAGTCCCTAACTGCAGCAGCATTTACATTTACATTTCCTTCATAAATTAAAACTCTTTTGCTTGTCTACTCTGTATTTAGAGCACCTCACCATTCTCAGAGTTGCTCAGACCACAAACTCTCTGTAGGTTATCCTGAGTGAGAAACTTCTCCATCAAAAGCTACTTTAACACTTCATGTGAATTCCTGTTTTTTACAGTTCCGGTGGTAAGTACTGAACATTCAGTCAAAGGAGATTAACGGGATAGATACAACAATTGACAAACTATTTCTATCAACACTCACCATACTACCATGGTTGAAACTTTAATATAAAGAAGATTTGCTCCACTTAGGGAAAAGGGAAATGCTTCCAAAACTAATGGTACTTTTAGGCACTTTAAAGTAAATTTTCCATTTCATAGGAAAGATTCTGGTGCCAACATGCCTCTCTTGTTCTTCATTTGTGATAAAACAGAAATTATAGTTGGACAGTTAATGAGCCACTTACATATACCACACAATGGAGAGATGCTGCAGTACCAAACTTTTTAGTATCTGACCCTATTGATGAAAATAGCTTTATAATTCATACACATTAAACAAACAAACAACCTCCCAAACAAGCAAAACCACACACACTAAAAGTAAGACCAGACATTGAAATTCCGATCTGCAACAGGCTGTCTGCAAGATATAAAGCATCTCCCAGCATGCACTAACACTGAGCAAAGGAATTGTATCCAGCTTGTGTTGGAATGATACATTTCCTCCTCCCACTTTCTTTTCTTGACAAGATTAGTTTTCCAGGGATGAAGAGAAAAGAGAAGCCTGTGGCAGTGATGCATGCAGCCCTGGTTATGTGATAAGCAGAGACTGCAAACCCACCATGCTGAATCCTGCCAAACATATGCTCTTGTGAACTGGATTACGGGACTTTCTGTTGGTTGAGTGGTTTATTTAAATTATGCCAGGGAACTGAATTTACATCTCCTAACCCTGTCTTGCTTCCTGCATTTCAAATTGTTTGTGCTACATTATTTAGACATTAGATTCAATTTAGAGGGAAAAGAAAGCTCCCCAAATTCTGTCAGTATTCACATGCAATTTAATGCAGGGAAAAAATGAAACTCAATGAGAATCTCAGCAATAAATTTTAACATATATAATACTTGAAAAGATCAACTTCTTTAAAGGTCAGATTCTACCGGTGGATGGATAAAACCTGTCCTACCTTGTGGATGAACTTACCATTAAGAATGCTGTTACTTGCCTTAATAAGACACCCCTAACATTTGATACTCAGTGAAGACATGGATCCTTTTTGAGTTCAGTCTAGTCATTAATAAAACTTGGGGGAAGGATGGCATAGACATCCACAAGCAAGTGATACTCAACACAAGATGAACATCTGAAGCTCTAAGCAGCCTTCATATCTAATGCTCAAATAATTCTCCACTTCCAGCAAATGGTGATTAGTCATTTCTTGGTTCCATGCAACAAAAAATGTCTGTTATGGAAAACAACATTTTGAGTTTGGACTCAAAATTCCAGCTATATGCCATTTCAGGAAACAAAACTTTCTCCTGACAAAACAACAAAGACTACTAACCACCTCAAGCTACTTAAAAGCACAAAGAAATGAGGAAGTCAAGGTTTATTCTATAGGGGGTTCTGTGCTTCAAACACAGTCAGAACTTGGCCACAAAAAGGAGAATACAACTTTTCTAGAATAGTGAACAAATTAGAATTCAAATCTTTGTTTCATAAATCCAAGTTATTGTGTTGGTAGCCCTTTCACTTCGGGGCATGAAAAGGAAAATCAATAAACCAAAGAATTTCCATAGATATTACCCAGACTTACCAATTTCAAATAGGACCAGGAAAGGTTATACAAAGGACAAGGAAAAGAACATTGCACTGGCATTACTGCAGAATTCAGGAAAAAGTTTGGTTATGAACAGCAACTAAACTGAGTTATAGGATTTAAATCTGGTGCCCTGAGATGCAGTTGTTCCCAAATTCAGCTATGGGCTTGCACAGAGAACACGGCAGAACTGCAGGGTGATACTGTTTACATATTTTCTGTGAAGCCCAATCTAATCATTGTGTGGTTTACTAATATCATCATATTGGTATTACTTGTATTACTGTATACATGCCTGAACTTTTTGTCCCACAAAATGCTTTTGAGATCTCACCATTCCATGGTCACTTTTGTCCTACTATTCGGTTTAAACCGTTCTCTGCTTGGAACCCTCCAAACTACCCAGCATTGCTATTCTGCCACCACATGTGTCAGCTCACACTCAGCTTCTCAGATGTCCCATTGCCATTCTTTTCTGTGCATAAAAGTGTTGATTTAAGGAAAAGACACCCCCAGCTGTCTTTTCCACAACACAGATGCTTCTTAGGTGTGTGGCTACATGGAAGAGAGGGAAAGATACAGCCTCCCAGTTCCAAGAGGTGTCTCCACCATAGCAGTTGGATCAATCCTGGTTTTGAGCATTGTATACTTCTAACCAAAGGGTTAGAAGTGTGTGTACATGCATGCTTCAATTTATACATGCAGGCTCATTCTTCATTTCCATGCCTACTGATCATATCTATTGCTAGCAATTTGTTGTCATTAATTCTATCATTGTCTGGTTTGTACCATTTTCTTTTCCCGTAGATTAGCTCTCCACTAATGTTTCAATCCTCTTGTGTCATAGAGCATTCCTTCTTAGTCATTTGTCATTTTAGTACTAGCTCATGCATTCCTGGAGTTTGTTTACTACAGCTCCAGGCTCCCTCCTCCCAAACCTGGCTACTTCCTATCCTGCTACATGTACACCAACTCACGATTTCCACTGTTCTCCAGACTAGGTTTGTCAACACGTGGCAAAAGTTCAAGCAGGCAAAATCTCAGCAAATCTTGCTGCTCACCAGTTAGTAGGCATCAGCAGCTACAGGTAGTAAAGCAAAAAACTTGGTAGGGTGGGCCGTACAATTTCCTGTACAATTTGTGAAGCAGAATGTGCTTTTAAAGCTGCCTGCCAAGGGAGGAATGCTAATGTCCAGCCTCTGCTCATGGCATGACTAAGTTGGCAGCATTTCAAGTGGAAAAAATCCCTATTCACTTCTCAACCCTGTCCTTCCTGAAAGTGTATTCCACATCACCTACCAGATGGCCCGGTTCATGCTGAACTTGCGCTCCCCACCTCCTGCTGAGACAAGGTGTCCCACATTCACTCCCCACCACAAGCTGCTGAGAGGACACTCTGATTTCCTTACACTTAATCCTCAAAAAAGGGGAGTTGAAAAGTCCATCTTTCCAGCTTGTTTGTCAGCATAGGCTCTTTTTCCTCCCACAGAGAACACAGTTCTTTACACCACCTCCCACAGCAATAAAAAAGAAAGGCTTTAGCATTTCTCAGCAATCACATTAACTTTGATGAATTGTCTGGCAGTGGCACCTGCTGCTAAGGATACAGATGTACAGGATGAACTAATAGGCATTTCTCCATAAAGCAGATGATATCACTGCAGATATGTCACTGTACAAGTATGTATTTTTCCTCTCATCTGACCAATGATTTTAGCTTTGCAAAGGCATCAATAAAATAGCTTTGGGGGAAAAACAACTTCGAATAAACTGCAGAAATCCTAGCAGTTAAACAGAGAATATAAGGAAGAATTTCCTTATGTTACACTGAGAGAAGCTGTTATTCATTTTGAGTGGAAATTTGCTGTATTTAAAACATCATTAAATACAGCTCCAGGAATAAAGAAAACAAACAACCTGACATGTAACTCATAATAACAACTTGAGTATCATTACAACTGAGTTCTGCTCTGTGACTACCAACCTTTTCTGATGGAAACATATACACATTCATATTATTAGTTCAATATTAGGAAGGCAAATTCTTTCAGGGAAATTCCATTTCAGCATAGCAGATCAAAAGTTCAGAAGGAATTAGTGTGCACCAAATACACTACATCCTGCAGAAAAATCTCCCATTCCTTTTAGGACTTCAGAAATAACTACAGTAGAATAGCCACTAGAATATTCATTATAAGGTAGATATATAAATTGCAATACATATATTGCAAACCCTGAAAGTATATTTCTCACTTCCACAAGCATTATCAAGGGATGCTTTATTATTGTCATATTATCATCATCATCTTATCAACCGTCAAGGTGCTTTTTTTTTTAAGGCGGACACAAGAGAACAACATAAGAGGTCAGTTATTCAGTTCCTTATCTGGCTTCTTTGGCTGGTCCGAATACACAAAACAACTGCAAGGCTGCTATCAAAACAAATTAGTGATTTTTTCAGCATCTGGCATTTTCTGTTGCAGATGACATCATTCTGGCCCAAAATAGATATAGGAGTTGCTAAGGGCAGGGATAAGGCAAGGAGAGCCACATCAGGTACAGGAGGGTCTGCTGTTCAGGTGTATTGAGTCAATTAGTCTACAATGAGATTCCACTATAGTTACTAATTCAGAAAGCATTAATTTAAATTAGCTCACAGGCTGCTTCAGGTTCTGCAAAGGATAAAAGTTCCTCTCGTGCAACACCAGTTCTGGCTATAGTTACTCCACCAGATCACAACCAAGGGCCTTCCTTTACAAGATCTCTGCAGGACATACACTAGGGCTGGACTTCTAAACAGCTCATCAAAATATTTGTGTTTATGTTAAATAGGATTTAAAATTTATCCCTAAAATAGAAAAGAAACCCACCACTAAACAAGGGGCTTCTACTCTATCCAGTATTAACCAATGTCCAGATTTGCTGGGTCAATGCTTGGGTAATTTTTTGTCATGCCTACAGCCCTTCCGAAAATGTTACAGCTTTTTAATTCAGAAGACTTGGAAGTTTATTTGGGACTCAGCTGTAGTGAAATCTGCTGAAGAAATGTTAAAGTTATCCTTTCTTTTTTCAATTTTAATTTGAGGAATCTTTTTTTCAGGGTCTGTAGATTATGGATATCTACATGACATGGTGGGATGCTTTTGCTTTGTCTTTGACATCAGAAAAACAGAGCAGAAATACATGACACTACCTGGGCATTAACAATGTTTTGAGCATTTGGCAAATATTTTTTTACTTGAAATAATGATTTCTAACCATTACTCCAGGCCAAGTACAACTGCTCTACAATGCAGCCAACCCTCAAAAGACTCCTGACTCCTATAGCTTTGTTCCATACTTGGAAAGGTATTTTTAGCCTCCTAGTAAAAGAGTTAGCTACCACTACAGTGGTCAACACTAGTCATTTTGTACACTGATCAAGTCATTGTGCCCTAGAACTAGAAGACACTCTTCCACATTGGTGTATGACTTATGGTGTACAAAATTTCTTGAATTTGCTTGTCTAAGGACTTCTCATCTAGACACTATTCTGCCTGATTTCCATTTTGCTATCAATTTTGCACACTGTCTGCCATCAATATTCCCTCTAGCAGGATGCTCCAGCAGGTTGACCCATCAGACCCTCTTCTGTGACAAGCTGAACATGACCAGAGGTGCTTAGCTCTCACTATGGCCTTTCCCAGCCCTGTGTTCTTTCATCAGATAGCCTCTGCCATGCTACTCAATCCTCTTCAGTCAACACTTTGGATTGTTTTCCCCACAGGTAAAATTCATAGCTCACTCCTGTCAACATAGTGGTTTTAGTATTGACAGAAGAAAGCTTACAGGCAGAGAAGCACCAAGAGTCTGCTGCTTGCATGCCACCTCGTGGCACAGCAATCCCACATAGTCATGTCCTCACAACATAGAATCCTAACAGAATGGTAGCACACTAGCTACAGAAATTAAGGGTCTGGAGAATCTGTCTTATGAGGAGAGACTGACATAGTTGGGCCTGTTCAGTCTAGTGAAGAGAAAATGAAGAGGAGATCTCATTAATACATATAAATATCTCAAAGTTGGATGCCAAGAGGGTGGTACCAGACTGCTTTTAATGGTGCCCAGCAACAGGACAAGGAGCAATGCCCATAAACTAAAACATAAGAAGTTTCACCTCAACACGAGGAAGAACTTATTTACATGGAGGGCAGCAGAGCACTGGAACAGGCTGCCCAGGGGGGTCATAGATTCTCCCTCTCTGGAGACATTCATAACCCACTCAGACACATTCCTGTGTCACCTGCTTTAGGTGACCCTGCCCTGGCAGGGGGGTTGGACTGGATTATCTCCAGAAGTCCCTTCCAACCCTAATGTTTCTGCGAAATTATTTTAGGATCATTTGTAATATCATCCTGCTAAAGACAAGGCAATGTTGTGAGAGAAAAAAGAATTGACACATAGCATTTATGTAGTTTTTATCTGACTTGCTCACATACCTCTTGGCTATTTGCAGTTCCTCCTATAAGCCATGTCAAATTTTGTACTCAGAAATGTCTTTCATGATGGGGCTTCCTACGTTATCCTTAAAAGCAAAGTCTTGGTACTTCACCACACAGTTGTGGCTGGAAATAATCTAGGAAGCAAATGCCCTGAAATTCCCAGCGAAGACATGTGAATACCCAACGAGTAGGAATTAATTTTTTGCTGCCTCTTCCCATTCCATCTCAGCTGTTTCACTGCACTTCTCAGACTGAAGTGGGAGTGATGACAGAGTATTTCTTAAATGGGAACAGAAGTCGTTTCGGTCAGGGCTCTTCTCAGACGCTCCCAGGCAAAAGGCTATTTTAAACGTGCTGATTATCAGGCATGTGGATGCCTCCACAGGCTGTGCACTGTAGACTGGAGAAAGAGAAAACCCTTCTTCAATAAATTTTGGACCCACCTCTCCCTTCAAACTCTGACAGACACCACTTGCAAGTGCCAAGAGTACAAGAACAGGGCACAAACACAGCAATAGTCTCCATGGTATCCAAGCCCAGCCTCTAGCAACACGTGTCTTGGGAAATTCTCAAGCTAGAACTGGTATCTTTATGTTTAAATGCTTTTGATAGATCTGCTGGCATAATATAGTCTAATTGCTTTTGGCACCCAACACATGTAACAGCAATAAATTCCTCAGGATAACCAAACACAGTGTGAAAAAGTCCTTACCTGTTCTGCATTTACCACCTGACAGTTCGAGAGGTTGTCCTACAGCTTTTGTCCTGAGAACAACCAATCATTCCTGACTTGTATCTCCATGCTGTTTATGACTGCCTAAAGGTCACATGCCAACCCAACCCCTTCCCTCTGCACAGGTACTATCATGTATAATAGCATCAGCCACAGTTGCAAGAAGAGGTTTTCTGGGAGACACTGAGTACAATGTCTGCTGCAGAGGATTAAAGACATTAGTGTCCAAAGTAAAGCATATAATCATGCAGGATTATAGAATCACTGAGTTGAGACAGACTCGAAAAGACCACACAGGTAACAGCAGAACAGGTCATATCTATGTCACTCCAGATAGATAATTTCTTCATCTATTAACAAACCTGAATCTTCTATTCTATGACCGAAGCCTATTACTTCTTGCCCTACACCTACAAAGAACAGCTCTTCCCTTCCTCTTTCCAGCAGTCATTTACACATGTGCAAAATGTTGTTAAAATATCCTTAGGCATCTGGTTTTTACCAAAGAACTCTAATTCATGCAATCTTCCCCTTAGGTTTTATTTTCACCTTGATCATTCCCACTGCACTCGGATCAAATTGTCCAGTTGATCCACATCTTTCAGTAGCTCCCAAAATCTGAAATATATCCCAGCTGAGACTACACTAAGTGCCAAAGAGATGGATCAATTCACAGGTCCCACAGGTGGTATGTTCTAATTTTGCATTGCAAGATAGCTTTGCCTTTGAAGCAACAAAGCATTTCAGACTTAAATTCACCTTGTGAATTACAGTAACGTCCAGATCTTCTCTTACAGGCCTATTTGTACTTACACAGTTGATTATTTCCAAAATATGTTGCATTTATCCATTTATTTCAGGCTGTATCTCCAATTTGTCAGCATCATTTTGCCTACCAAATGCACCTTCTCTATTTCCTACCACCTCAAAAATCAGATTAGGACTGAACACTAATTATAAAAAAGTACATGGAGATGTAAAAACTTTCAGATTCTAAAAGAGTATTTTTTAAATTGAACTACCTTCAAAATAGTTTCTTCTTAGTATCACAGGTGCATCTCATCTCTAATGAGGATTCACAGGATAATTAAACCCAGACAGCTTGGGCAAACATCCAAATCTTCAGTTATTCACCTTATCTGACAACTCTGGCAAATAGTTTGAAGTGTTGTAATTCCTAACACAAAGGGCACATAATATCTGGGACCACTGACTGAATATTCGAGATACCTCTCATTGCTTCATCCACAGTAGGCAAAAATAGTATTAAATAAAGTGCTGCAGTTAGAAAATACTTTCTCATGCTCTTGTTATTTTAGGTAGCTTTGCTGTTGGTACAATTACACCAACAGTTTTGCCATGTCACTTCTTTGAAATACCTATTCAACTATTTTTGTGCAGTGCTGATGGCTAACCCAGGTCTTGCATCATATTTTTAACTCTTACTGAACCTCCCAAAAGAGTAACAGTGAGGAGAGCACACAGAGCAGGGCTAGGTAAGATTAAAGCTTTTCTCTTGTAGTCAGTCTTTATACAATTCTTGGAATATTCTTTTAACTATGCACAGTCCATATTCACCATTTTCAAAATGGCTTTAGGGAGAACACTAAACTCCTGTTCCTGAAAAGGGAAGGGCCTCCCAAGAGTGGTGCATTGGCAGTTAATCTGGCAGCTCTGAAAGGGCAAAGATGGCATTAGCACTTACATTTGTGATAAATAAGATTTTATTCACATAATACCTCTGTTGTAACATCATTCTCATTATACAGACTGGGAACTGAAAAGCAAGAAAATCAGGTCACTCAGTTCCATCAGCAAGGCTGAAATAGAATCTAGGCCCTGCATCCAAGCCCAGTGCTTTCCACACTAAGACATCTCAAGTAAAATAAAACAATATAGATTTAAAAATTCCTTATGTTTGCTAATCATCCTATAACTGTACCTAACACCTCACTAACTTAGCTTACAGCACAAAACTACTTTGACTTCTACAATTTTACTCCGCATCTTAGAGCAATATGCTTCTCACTTTACAAAGTTGTTATTCCAAGTGAGATTTCCCAAATTCACTTCGGTTATGTTACAGATCAGCCTCACAATGTGGGAGCGCATAAGAAAACCGTACCCTCTACTCTGAATATCAGCAACGTTCAGGGAATTAAGCCAGCACACTAGATGGGAAAAAAATGAGTCACAAATAGCTTTGGCAGTTGGTTTGCTAGAGCAAGATCACCAGTACTCAGCGCCACGCTAAGCTATCGAGCTCTTCTAACAGAAGCCCATCCAGAGTACCCGGGCACAGCACAGCTGCAGGTGCCCGTGTTACATGAGAAGTGCCAGCAAAGCAAAAGGCAGGTACGTGCAGCTGTGCCAGGCACGCAGGGATAGCACAGAGCAGATCAGCACGAGAAGATATACTGAGAATGTCAGACAAGCGTGTGTGGCTGCATCCTAGGGCCTGCAAAGAAAACAGATGAATGCACTTGAACGCCGTGCCTTTCTCCGAGGTTGCCATGGGTGGATTTGCATACTTTTGACCTGGTCACTAATGCAACAGATCACCCGCACACATGGCTGGCACGGGTACTTCCAGCAGCACGAAATCTAGAAACTCGCTCTGGAATCACTCAGATATTCAACTTATGGGGCATGCCAAAAACTGCATGAACATCTATTTCTCAAGGTCCTACTAGCAATAGCCTTGAGAATACATATTTGAAATGTCTCGGGGGAAAAAGTTAAAAAAAAAGGGGGGAGTTTGTTTGCCACTTGCAAAGGTAATGTCGATTACAAAAACTTTGGTGGCATCCTAGTAACACTTTCAACACAAAGTCCTGACTGTAAGCACAAAATTCACTCTTTCGTGAAATAGTGCCATGTTCTAAACAACTAAAAATAACCATCTGAATTCTATTAAAATGGGATTTAAATCTGCATAGATCTCATGCCACAACAGTTGAAGCTTTAGAGAGATCTACAAGTCAAGCGGTCATGTTTTAGGTACAGTGTTAAAAAGTCCTCTTGCAGGACCGTTTCAAAGGACTAGTATTTATTTATGTAGCTAAATTGCCAGGAATTTCCAGGCCAGAAAATCTCTGAAAGAAAAAAAGCCAGGCAAAATCAAGGACTAACACTCACACAAGACAATGTTCAGGTGGGGATGAGCAGCACGCCCTTCCAGTTACAGTATTTCACCCCAGGTCTCTAGAAGCTTGTAAGAAGTGAAGCTACAAGTCTCTGTTAAGCTGAATTCACACAGAACAAGGCACTTTTGAAAAGTCGCCTTTGGTTGAGTGAGAAATTTTGCATGGTTCAGTAGATTTTTAATTATTCACACTCAAGTAACTACACTCCTGCTGGAAATCAAAACATTAATGTACGATACCTTGCTGAGAGTGTACAAGCAACACAGGTCCCTCCCAGAGTATCAGCGGTGCTGGGCTCGGACTCATCTCGGGCAGCTGCTCCTCTCCCGTGTGTCTGCAGAGCTCTCGCAGTTGGTCTCGCACAGACCGAGAGCTGAGCCCTGATTCATGATTTCAGGCTCCAGCCATGGAATGCAGCCATTGAAAACCCAGAACTATTTTTACCCCTGAGCAGCCACAGCATTTCTGCCCCATGAAGGCTGCTAAAGCTAATGCCTTACCCTAAACACACACACCCACATGCCCTGAACCTCACCAGCTAGGATGCATGGTTCTTCCCTGGCATTTAGTGTGGTTTTTAAACTGCACAGTTGCTATCAACAGGACAAAGCAGCTCAGCCCCTGGCATTATTGTCAGCCCTCAGAAGTCAGACATTTGATCCCAGTTGTCAAAATTAGATATTCCTCAGAAATGCTTTGCTCCAGGAGATAAGATTAGCTCAGAGCAATGACTGTCTATATGGCTTGTCTTGTACACTGCCAACCCCAACCTTCATTTAACCAATATGTGATAATATCTTCAGCTAACTGACAGGCTGCAGACACACATAAAAATCACTACACATCAAACAAAATCATGACATATTTTAAGGAAAACCACAAGGCAATAAAAAAAAAAATTTCACAAAACAGACAAAAATGGCATTATATAGAGAACATTTAGAAATATGGAATTGTCTTAAATAAATAATGAGCAATAAAGCAGAGGTAGACACCTAAATTGATGTTTCAAGATTATACAGAGAATACTGACCACCTGAAACTTTACAACTGTGTTGTCTTGAACCTACAGGATTCTACACATGTACTTCAGAAATAAAAAATACTGGAGGTATAAATAACAATAATCACTTTGGTAGAGAACAGTCCACAAGTGCATAGCTGGACATACATGAGCAGTCCCAAATACTTGAGAACCAGCAGACTCAGTCACTTGACTTGCTCATATGTTTCTTTAGACAATGGAAAATAACTGTAGGCATTTCTCAGAAATATGTGGTTAAACAAGAGGGACAATACAAAACTGACAGAAATACTGACAACAGTCAATCACTAGTTCTTAACCTGTTGGAAGCATGTGGAGGTTTAGATAAAACCACATCTTACATTCGAAAACGGTCCCCGCCATCTGGAGTTTTAAAGATGATGAAAAAAATATGCACGCAAAGGGTGAGGCTGCCAAGTTCATAGGAAGACAGCTGTGGTCACAATTAAGCAGCAAATGCCATAATCAACCAAGCTTTCTAGTGAGTTTTGTAAGATCCCTTTGAAAGGCAGCTGCCATAGAAGCTGTAGCACACACATATACCTAGAGTGACCGTCACACTACATGTAACTTAAAGACAAATTCTTGACCAGATGTAAGCTGTGGCAACTGGCATTTTGGATGATATTCCATTTATGAAAAAGTAATGTAATAATTACAGGATTATTTCAGATCGCTCACAATTAAGTACCTCTAGCACCATACAGACTGATTCTGCAGCTCTGAAGGATCCGACCCTTTAAGCAAGACCTTGTATTGGGAATCCATCCTTTGCTGTTTCACACTCACTTGGAGATTCTTAAGGAAGTGTAGGTGGAGAGTGTGAGGAAAACAGTAATGAAGGAGACCACTTGGGGACTGAGAAAGCTACAATTAGAGCGTGTAAAAGGACATGAAACATACCTTAAAGTGGGTCAGATCTGACATCAACGACCTAAAGCTCAGAGAAGGTTAAAGGTGCAACACAAGCTTGTAATGTCCTGAAGGCTGAGCCACTTTAGCTCACTGCTGGGGGAAATAAAGCAGAAGAAATGCTGTTGCTGTGAATTCATGTCTCTATAAGAGATTATTCTCAGTGAACAGCTTTCTGCTATTTCTGCAATGAGCTGACTCTCCAGAAGTCCCTTTCATTTGAAGTGAGACACCAGAAACTCCATCAGCTACAAAAAGCCAGGAGAGACTAAGTCTAGCTAACAAAAAAAACCCCTATGCAAGTAGTTGCACAGTTTTTATCATTTTTCACCTAAGAATTAGGAAGTACATTTTTCCCACCTGCTAAATTATTACCAGTTCAAGGACAGTGCCTCAAATTATTTGCTCTCACAAATAAGAGGAAGTGAAAAAGACTGGTATAAGACACATTCCTCTCTAGGAGAATTTTTAGTTTTCCCTTTATATCACTATATAGAATCCAAAGGGGGGAAAAAACCCTCTACACTACTACAAACTTGAGGCTGTCTGATAATACCTTCTGCTTTTAATTTATTCAGCAAATGAATAATTGCATTATTCAGCAAACTTCAGGCTTTTTGATAACTTCCATGCATTTTTAACCAGTTTCCTCTGGAGACTCCCAACACCAGATAGGAAATTATCCATTATTCTCACAGCTGAACTCACTTGTTCATATAGTGATGCTGAGGGATGGTCAAAGGAGTGTCTGAAACAGGCAGTAGTAATATGAGACCACCTGTCGGGGCCTCAACATTTGCTGATTTGTTTCTAAATGAAGAGTTTAAAATAGTTGTTTAAACACTTGCCACTTTAAAAGCCAATCTTTTTCCCTCTGTCTTCAATTTTATGGAATCAGTAGTCAAAAAGGAAAAAACCCTACACAAGCACACAAACAGTTTATAAGTATCAAAAAAAAGAAATCACGGAAAGTAATGTAGCAGTCACCATGACAATTACCAGAGAGGCTTTAATATATGAGAAAGAAGGATGGAGAGGAAATAACATTTTAAAAGGACCAATTTAGGGTGTCAAATTCCAAGAAGTTTTAAAGTTTTTGGTCTTACAGAAAAACCACACTACCTATCTCACTTTTGAGGATTAGCACCATGCACCAACTCATCTTCTAAGACATCTTCAGGCATAATGAAGAAATCCTAAATCACTTTTTTGTAAAGATCTTGTATGTTTATAGGGGAAAAGCTATAATGAAACTATCCATCATTGGTGTTAAACAGTCCATGAACTGAAGACCAACAGAAAAAAAGAACCTGAAACCAATCCATCAACTTTATAGTTTCAATTTTGAGGGAGAGCATCAAATTACTACAAATAGCAGTTAGAATGCAGAAACTCAGAGGCACCTCCAGGTCTTTCTGTCACTCTTCAAGATGTACAGCCAGGCTGTGGATTCTGGTTACAAAGAAAGTGAGCTAAATGACCTGACAGCTGATAGAACTGCTGCCACTTTCTAGCACCACTCTGGTGAGATTGGACAAGAAGGAGGGCAAAGGAAGAGATTCCTAAAGAGATGTATTTCTAGCTTAGATCCCAAGCTAACTGCCTGATAAACCTTTTGCACTTGCATGCAGACAGAAACCCATCATGAAAGGACACCACACACATGCGTTTCTTTCCTCTTTTTTCAGCAGCCTCAAGAGCTAGAAATCATAAATAGTTATCATCACCATCCATCCAAAATGCACATGCATGAGAGAGACGAACATCTGCACAGCTACCATGAGCCAGGTTTGCAACCACAGTGCAGGACAGTTGCAGACTTTAGATTTAATCTGTGTTCATGTCATTGCAACATTATGCCCAGCACATGAGAAGTCTTACCCACTTCACTGGGTGGGATGTTTACAGAATTAGCCCCACTCTAGGCAGAGGCCTAGAACTGATCCACCTGCACTGATGCAAATCCAGGTTGCTCATGCAGAAAAGCCCCAAGTGCAATATTTTCAGAGGAAGCTTTAGGGTAGTATCTCCAAACTGCAAAGTATCTCTGCTTGTCATTCTGCTTGTTGGCTTCTAAGTACACTCAAGAATCCTCATTATATGTCTTACTTCTTTCACCATATCCTAAGCATTTGCTCTGAGCTACTGCAGAAAAAGGATACTGTGCTAGTGTTGCTCTGACTCATAAGTGCCTTTCTTCATGAACTCAAGACCTTACAAAACAGCTATTTAATATCTATCTGAATGTACTGCCAAAAAAGAGGTACAACTACTGAAACTGAATGTGACTGTAATATTAAAGGCACATTATTTTGGGTACAAAACATTGTCCATCAATCAAGTCTGAGGGCATGTGGTGGTGTTGTATATGTTCACAAGAAAGCTTATTTCTACTTGCAACAGAAACACCAAATTCCCTCCAATGATCAAATGTCAAATCAACAACAGGAATTGCCAATGTTTTAAATTCAGTACTGAAGCCCACCTCCCATGGGAGGTACCTCTAATTTTGGCTTCTTTTATTCTTATATGGTACTTGGCAGATAATGTGAAATGCATCAAATCAAGGCCTTCTTTTAGAAATTCTTGTAGATACTCTCTTTAAATTCTTTCTTAGATCACAGCTTGGCTCTTTTCCAACTTCATTTCTTCTCTTATACCCTCTTTTTATTTCACTTTCCAACATCAAGAGCTAAAATGTCAGCAACCTCTGTAAAAACATAGATATATATATAAATAAAGAATGCCATAGCACTTACTATGCTAATTTCCTGTGTTGCTATATTCATGTAACTGCTCATAGTCCGGTTCCTTAGAAAACAAATTGGGAGGAAATGGAGGACCAAATATTATCATAACAAGATAAAAGTAACATAAATGTTCAGCTTTTAAACTTTTCTAAATAGAATCACACAGGCA
Organism: Calyptomena viridis; assembly: GCA_013390005.1. Lineage (NCBI taxonomy): Eukaryota > Metazoa > Chordata > Aves > Passeriformes > Eurylaimidae > Calyptomena > Calyptomena viridis. Next base: position 227,661 of record WEIV01010148.1, on the reverse strand, counting down.
GCATTCCACAGAAAATGAATAAAAAAATTACTCTTCTTCCTCAGGTAATTCAATTTTGAACAGTGCGTGTAAAAATGCTATTTAGCTTGTATGACTTGCAGCAGGTGCCTTACTTACAATAAAGTCTTCTTTTATAAGTAGCAGTGGCTATGCTAAAATACTTTTCAGCACTTCCAGGCTTTCCAGACAGGAAGACTAAGGAAGTGCCACATTTTTTGAATGTGTGAGAATCAGCCATTGATTCAGAGCAAGTAGCATTTCCATACTTCAGCTGTTCCCCAGGTAAATCCAGTAGAGTATTTCATGTTTACTTAAGGCTGCTGCACACCTGGGACTCCTAATCATACCCAGTGTGCACAGTAAGTACAGCAGCATCCAGTTAGCCCACTATGTTTCAGGGCAGGCTAGAAGACTGAGGACAGCTGTTACTGGGTTAGCTCACAGCTGCCACTTTTTTTGGGTTCTCAGCTATGTTTCTAAAACAGAACAGCTAATGCCCTCCGTTCTGACCAAAGGGTACCAGAATGGTGCAAGGTGTTCTCATCTGTGAAAGCAAAATTATTTATGTACAGTGTAGACACAGGGATCAATAACTGAAGCTGTGATCAAAGGAAACAGCTGAGCCTTGATTAATCATAGCGGGATATCTTTTATCTGATGGATCAAGTCTGGAAAGGGTGTCTCTCCGAAGGGATAGGTTGGATCCCACCAGTTTCTCAGCAGCACACAATGCAACCTTACCACCCAAGAAAGAAATCTGAGAGACATCTCCAACACACAGCAAACTCTGCAAAAGTCTGATTATCTGAAGCTGGGATTCCAGACAGATCCAATAGCAGCCAATTTAGGTGATCAGACAGGCAGCTGCTACCTGGTCCCCGGAAAAGGGCAGCTGGTGGGAGAGGAATACCTAAAGGCTAATGTAACTGCTCACACACACTGCAGGGTTGCAGGGCATGACAGCCTCACCCAGACACACACTGCAGCTATCAGCCAAACAGCAGCTTAAACACTATTTATTCTGACATGAATATATGTACATGCTCTTGTCTCTCAAGTGTTTACCACCTGCATCAAAGTGTTCTTAGGAGACAATTTCTGAAAGTGCTCATATCATAATTACTCTCCACTGACTGTTTTTTCCCCCTGAAGCTTACAGGTTCTCAGAGGTGCTCTGTAGGTGTATCAACTGATTTATTAAAACATAACACCCCTCCCTGTAAATCTTTAGACCAACAATGCCATCAAAATACAATGACTAAGGTGTTAGTAGGAAACACTATTACCAACACAGGGATCCCAAAGGTATTGTGTACCTAGCTTACTTATAAGCTTTGGAAAAGCCACCAACTAACAGGCAATAAAATACACATCCAATTTCTTGTGCAGTCATACACCTTCCCTGCGAAAAATACACAATTTTTACAGTGGGGAAGAGCATACTTTAGTATTATTTCTTCGTAAAAGTAATCTACACAGAAGGCTATGGATTCAGAAAGGCACTTCAGGATATACTTAATTAAACAATCAAATAGTCCTATCTCATACACAACCCTGCAAAACAAGAGGTGAGAATCAGGGGACTCTCTATTGCTGTCTGATAAGGCTGCACTGCATTTTTTCATCAACTGAGATACGCAGAGATAAACAGCAGGATATTTCCTGGTACACTAACTACCTGCGAATAGGAATGCTCCTCTAGACCTAACCTGTCTCTTTAGTAGGAGATAAACAAGCAACCTCAATCAAGTATTAGCAGTCCAGTATTTCTGGCGTGTCCTCCATACTCAGCAACATGCTCTCTACAGTTACAAACATCATAATGCCACATTAGGTTTTGTGTAGTTCTTGGCCTCAGGATAAATTGTTCTTTTTCATTTACTTCAGAATACACAGAAATGAGAAGAAAGTAGTATTTTTGCAGTATTTTTCTTCCAAACATGCATGTTTCTCCCTCCACTTACAAAGCCCATTAGGGATCAGGGAAAACATGCTGAGGAACATTCAGCCTTTGTTCTGGAGAAATAAGAAACAGAATTGACAATTAATGAAAGCTGGAGCCATCCAATGTTCAAGTTCTTGCTACTGAGCCAAGTTTCTGCTACAAACTGAAATCAGAGCCACAGAAAGGCAAATGCACTTCCCTAGTGTTCATCATAAACGAACAGCATTAGTCACCTTACCATTTGGAATAAAATATTTCTGTACATTTTCTCAACTGGTATTGTTCTATCATTATCACAGAGGCTGGTATTTAAATTTTCCCTGAGTTCCTTGGCATCTACGAAGATCTGTCAAGTGCAACTTCTGGCCCTGCTTCACAGTTCAGCATTAACCCACGCATGCTTGATTCCTTCTAAACACTAGTTTTTACTAAAAGTAGTAATTTGCATCAATGACGTGTCATTGTGCTCAGCCTTCAAGTACTGTAGATTGGCCCAGCTCCAGCCATTTCTGTGGAATGCCATGGATTTACCTCTGCTAAGGAGTCAGCCTGTGTATTTACAGGCTATGAGAATTGTTAGGCTCATGGGGTGTGCAACACACCAGCAACCAAATTTAGCAACCGACAGCCATAAATTGGTTCAAGTGTTTCTTGAGAGAGTTACACACATGTAAAGATGACAAAATATGAGCATGGAAGCAATGTCAAGGTAGTGAGAAAAGAATGTGAGTGGATTTCATAAACATTGCCTACCTTTTCCTCTGGCACTCACTGTGAAGATTTTCTATTAAACGTTTACAACTCTAAGATCTGAATGTTCTGGGAATAACCCAATGCAATGCATCAGAAAATTGTTAAGCCATAATCATTTTAACTAAGAACATCGTATTTATGACAGCTCCACCATTTTCATTACGACTTTGGCAAACACGGAAAGCTTTTTACTTCCCATTTAATAGCTATTTTTTTCAAGGCCCGGATCGCTATTAATACTACAGTATTACAGCCTCTGGCTGAATTTTAATCAGAACTAGTCTTGCCTTCATTTTAAGCAGAAGAAAAGTGTTGTGACCTACCAGTTTGTCTGGCTGCTACTGCTGTGAGTAGTATAGAGGGCATCCATCTGCATCCAGAAAAGCAGCACAATGAAAGGGCATTCTGTGTGTGACATTTAATTCTGGATTTTCTCTCGAGGCAACAGAGTATCTAATCAGATAAATGGAACTGGGAAACCAAACAATAGAAAATACAGCAATCCCTGACTAATACAATACATCTGCTGCCAGAAAAAAAAAAAAAAAAAGACCAGGTGTGTTTACGTGGAACTCAAGGTGCTGCTGGAATCCCTGTTGCTGTCTGTCTGTAATTTCCTATCTGCAACTCCCATTTGAACCATGTCTCTCAACCCAGAGATTCAGCTGATAGGCAGAATACACAGTTTTAAAGTTTCCAGAGCCTGAGCTTGTTAATCACAGTAAAAACCATAGTGTTAAGGTTGGCACCTCCAGTATCCCTGCTGGGGACTCATAAGCGACAACATATGTCTTTAGATCTATGCAGCACACAAAAGGATGCTCCTCCATAGTAAACAAAACTCCAAATTAAATATTTTTAAAGGAAGTAGGAAAGCCAGCTGGAACAGCAGTTTTTGATTTCTGCCTAGCTAGAAATTATTGGTGACATTCATGGTTAAGGCATCAGATGAGTCATCTTTGTTTCAATCTGCCTGTCTTAATTACCTCATTCCCTTTCTCATGTTCTTCAGTGGCTCCTACAGCAACTTTGTAATTATATATCCATGGCTGATGTGCATGTATCTCTTCAGACTGCCTAACATACATAAGGCAATAATCATGGAATCATAGAACAGCTTGGGTTGGAAGGGACCTGAAAGATCATCTAGTTCTAATCCCTCGCCAGGGGCAAGGACACCTTTCACTAGACCAGGTTCCTCAGAGCCCCATCCAACCTGGCCTTGAACACTTACAGAAATGGGGCAGCCACAGCTTCTCTGGGCAACTTGTTCCAATTACTCACTACCCTCACAGTAAAGAGCTTCCTCCTACCTAATCTAAACTTACTCTCTTTCAGTTTTAAACCATTCCCCCTTGTCCTGTCATTCATTACATACTTTTGTAAAAAGTCTCTCTCCATCTTTCTTGTACACTCCCTTCAGGCACTGGCAAGCCACAATTAGGTCACCCCTAAGCCTTGTCTTCTCCAGGCTTAACAAACCCAATTCTCTCAGCCTTTCCTTCTAAGAGAGGTGCTCCATCCCTCTCATTATCTTGGTTGCCCTCCTCCAGATTCATTCCAAAAGGTCCATGTCCTTCCTGTGCTGACGAGTCCAGAGCTAGATGCAGCACTCCAGGTGGGATCTCTATCAGAGACGGCTGCTTTTGATGCAGCCCAGGACAGGCCTGGCTTTCTGGGCTGCAAGTGCACATTGCCACCACACATCCAGCCTCTCAACCACCATCAACAATGCTCCAGAAGAAGCCAGTACACCTTCCACGCCTGGTTATCTGGGTTAAGAACAATTTAGCTAACACATTCCACTTCAGCCTAGTGCTACCTCACATCCATCTCTGAACAGGGAGCACAACTCTTTTCTGACTTGTGTGGGTGCACAGGCTTCTTGCTCCACAAACATCTCAGCAGGAAGAGCCGTCCAGCAGGAACATGTTAAGAACCAGTTCCCTCAGGAGACAAGCTTCCCACTTTTTTTTCCCACAAACAATAAAAAACACTGATTAAGCAGAGAAAAACAGTCAGAGTTCTGCATGAAATACAGCCTGGTATGTAATTAACAAAGTGAGAGAAAGCACTCAAAACCAAATGTACTCAAATCAGCTCAGCCATCTCCAGCAATACTCCAGCAAGAGCTACACAGAGCAAGGCCTAGCCTTCTTTTCAGCCTAGATGATTCAAGGTTTCCCATGTTTCTGGAAGTGCAAATTTCTCTTGACAGCCATAAATTCATTTAAAGAGTGATGACAATTAGAGAAACGTAACCTGTCACACTGCAGGGTTCTATTTTACTCGATAATGCATTGATATATATACACATACAAGAATGAAAAGCATATTTTGACATTTAAACCATCCTAGCTTGTCTGTGCCACAGAGACCAAGCTGTCAGGAGAAATGTGGGAGTGCTGCAAAGTTTTTAGATAACAACTTCTAATTAAGTGATGAAGTTGAATTTTTACCAAATTAGAGATGCACAGCTTCTCTCACACAAACACAGAAACGCAAAACATTTGGCTAACACTCATTTTTCTGGCCAGTCACTTCCTCAAAGCTGCAACTTTGCTGTAGGCTTTTGCTCTCCAGAACAAAAGTCTTATTTGGAGGCAAAAGCACCACTTTGAGATTCAGATGATTATGATTAAAACCCTGGCTCTGACGCAAGCCATTTTTCTAACTTTGGGTAAATCATTTAACTGACACTTTGCTTTCAATCTAATCTGTAAAATCAGGATAATCCTATTTCTTTTTCTTATACTTTGTGAATAGGGTAGGGTACCAACAAAAAATTATCTTGGGCAGCACATAGCTCTCTGGAGGGTCATTTCACCATCTTCAAGAAGTAACTGACACTTTAGGAAGCTGCCTGCACTTTTGTGGATGTCTAGTGATGCTCATTCTCCTTGCCTGCTAAGATAACCATCACGAATGGATGGCTCTAATCTTATCAGTGTATATATTCATAACCCTACCAAACTTGTATGAAACTTTTGTAGGAACAAACTGTGAAAACCTTTCTTTTGAGATATGTTCTCCAAGGATACAAGACGGAGGAGGAACATGGTTCTGCAATATGGATTAGGAACCATGCACTACAACCATATTCCTTTAACTGGAAGCATGACATATGCATCTGATGACAGAATGATATGAGAAACATTTGAAGAGTATCAAGATAATCCCATGCCTGTATAGTTGCAAGAAAATAATGGCTGGCCAGGGTAGTTATATCATTTGCCTGTCCCTCACAGAGAGCATCTTCAGGACCCTGCAAAGCTGTGGACCATTCCAGTCCCTGCAGTGGGAAGGAGAGAAATATTGCAAGCTGCAGTCATGAGTGACTATTCATGTCAGCTAACATCATCTCCAGTAGCAGCTTAGTTAATGGGGGAATTAAAAACAATCCCTTGGGTTATTTGCTGCACAATGAAGTAAGGAGAGAAGGAAGTAACTACAGCCATGTCGTCCTTCTCTCCCTTTTTCCTCTCCTCTTTTCCCAATGGCAGAGGAGACAGAAAAGTAGTTGCTCCCTCCCTCTACTTTCTCTCCTTTCCTTACCTCTTTTGTATCACTTATCTTGGGAACAGCTGGTCATATAAATAAATAAGAGTGAAGTCAAAGCTGGTACAAAAAAGATTGATTTGACCTAGAAATGTTTTGAGAAATACTGTGTAAACAAAATGCCTGTGGAAAGTACCAGGGAAGAACAAAGACATAATGGCTTTTCCCCACAGGGACACCTACAAGGGAAACATTTGCTTTGCCCTCCCCATCTCTTCCCTCATTCTGAAAACCAGTGGTGTGATGCACATCTTGATACTAAAAGCATGAACAAGTGGTATGTTTCAGCCCCAAGAGACTGTCAGCATTCAGAATAAAGAGGGGTCGCAACCACACCAAATGTATGGTTACTGGGGAATTGATTACACTACATAAAGGAAAACAAACTTTCTCCAAAGCAATTCCCTCCATGAATTTAGACAGCCATTGTCAACTTCTGCAGCCTCAACCACAAAATACAGAATTTTAGTCACAGGGGATTCTGTGGAGTGGTTGGGGTTTTTTTTAAGGATGATATGTACTGATACTTACACTTTATAGTGTTACAAAAACAGTTTGGGTTTCAAGCCACACTACGAGAGAGGTGCAGGGATTAGGTTTTAAATGCACGCTTCAGTTGTGATAAACTGACTCCTGAATTAGGTGGCTCACAAGGTTTCAAGATGTTGGCAGAAATCCCCTAAAAGAATTAAATAACCCTTAAGAAAATTAATCTCTTAGTTGTTCTGCTGTGTACCTAAGGGCACTATCAGGCTGTCCTAAGTTCCTGGTTCTCCATTAACTTCCCTGGGCTGCAAGTTAGCACCCTAACTACACACACAGAAATGTCTGTGGGGCCATGTGATGAACTGTCACTTAAGAGATCAAAAGACCCCCTTCCACTTTCTTCCATGTTTCTGGCTCTCCATCATTTTGATGTTCAGTCACATGGTGCAGCCCCATTTACAGTCACACTGACTCAACTGGTAGGGTAGCAAACTGCAGCGTAGGGCAGGTAAGTGCTCGGGTTGGCCTCTTTGCCCATATTGGTATTTGTCACAGCTTTTAGAATTCAGAGTTGTCTAAAGCCACCTGGATACAGTGACACTTTTGTAAATCACAAGTCATAGTCTAACCTGCAGACAGTGATTTTATCCTATGGAAACTATACAACATTTTCAGGAGAGGTGATTTTGACCTCACTAACTCTGCAGCCTGAGAAGATAAAGCTTAGAAAAAGTCTGGACAGTGACAGCAGTGCATCAAGAAGTCTCCCTTTGTCTCTCTTTAAGCCCCCAGAAAGTGACAAAGCTGCCTTTTGTCAGCATTGGTTTGTCTCATTGCAAATTAGAAGAGAGAAGCAACACAAAATACCCATAAAGGGATGGGGTGAATTTGTTTTTACAATGCCTTTTGTTCCATGCAGCAATATGGAAATGCAAGATAAGGGTTTCTGTACATTGCACTCGAAGCACAAGTGTCAGTCCCACTCATGCTAACAGGTGCTGAGCGTGCTCAGCAAGAGCCAAACAGAGTCACTGCATTTTCACAGAGGTGTTTATGGACAGGAAACACTTGCTATCTACTTGTCTTCAGGGACAGTCCATTACAGCATTCACTAAGACAAAGCGAAGTGGAACAGAAACACAGGTGCTAATTAGCTGAAACCATTCACAATTATACCTTCATTCAACACGTCTCCATCTGTATCAGTATTAATGCAATGCCTCAGTTGGCTCATCTGAACACAGCAAGCCGATTGTATTAAGCGGTGATGAAAATTTTGGTTAAACCTATGCAAGACACACTTTATAAAGGACCACAGCAACAAAATAAGTAAACTAACTTGTACCAGTGATACTGCACAAGGGAGTGCAAAACTGGCTGAAAAGAACCAGAAGCCTATGTCTCCTGGGGCACAGGACAAGCATTCTCAGCTAAGGCACAAATGCATGCCTAACATACCAGAAGGGCATGGAATAATTCTTGGATGGTCAAGAGCTTTGTGTAGCATTTGCAGCAGCTCGTCTGTCCCATGCAATATTTGATGCATGACATCAAGAAGACACTGCTCTCACACTGCTTTAGTCCCCAGGATTTTGTGTGAATGTCCATCATGCCTTCCAAATGCCAGAATAAACATATTTTAAATGCACCCAGAGTTAGACATAAATTAACTCAAACAGATCACAAAAAATAGTCAATCTTAAAGAGCCAAATTCTCATTAAAAGTACATTGTAGACCACAGGGTTACGTGATTAGTCCCATGTGACTCTCTCCATTATAGCTCAAGTCATTCATTTTCTCCTCCAAGGGATGAATGTAAAAGGTCTTCTCCTATAACCAATCCTGTTTATAAGGGTGGATTTCCTTTATCTTGGACCTCCTCTGCAATCAAACTTCTTTCCTTCTAGCTCTTATTTTCATAATACAAATAAATGTCAAATCTGGTTTTGTCCCTCCCATCTCTAAAAATCCATGCCAAAACAAGTCAGCCACTCTGAGATCATGACAGCAATTATCTAGAATTCCTTTCAAGAAAATGTAGTCTAAAAACATCTGATTTATGGTCTTACAGTCAATGGGAATTACTTCTAACGATAACTTTACAACTTCTTAGTTAGGCTGTTCAATAGCTTTGGCTATTGTGTATTTGCTGTTGTGCTGTTTCTTTTCACAGCTTCAGAGATAGCATGCCCTAAATCCTCCTCCTGGTTTCCTGAGTACTCCCTCAGGGAGCAGAGTGTGTCCTCTGCTGAACTCTCCTCATACTTCACTTCTCAGTTTCGCTCTGTAGTTCCACTGGCCTCTGTTCTTTTTGTTCCTTCTCCTTCCCTTCCACATTGCTTCTCATTTGCAAACAAAAATTCAGCTTGCCTGATGACTTACAAAATGCCACACCTTCTGTTGCATCAGCCCGTAACTGGAGTATCATCTTCATCTTGAAGCTTGCTCTTGATTCTCGTACCTAAGCTATACCTTAGCTTGGCAGATGGTTTCCGCATAGTGTCGCTAATAGGCCATCCATAGCATCCTGACATCTGCAGAGATAAAACTCTCTTGACAGATTCAATCTTGTTCCACAGCTATTTATCCAAAATGCTGCTTTAAAGGCCATTTTCCTAGACCATCCCTGTGGCAATGTTATTACTTTTATGCAAGCCTCTGCTCATTCCCTGCTCTCTTTCATATCAGTAACAAGTTGCATATAGTTCCTAAGTTTCCACAGTTTACCCACAAGTCACACCTCTTCCTCAATATCAAAAGATCAATTTCTACCTCTGTTGCAGCCCCAGGGATTCTATCAACTCTAGTCCTGGGTTTGAAAAATGTTTTATGCCTTGTGGGTGGCTTTTAGCTCCACTGAAGTTTGTGGAATGAGGGGCCACGATTTTGTCTTATAAATAATTTCTAAAATCAGTGAAATTATTTGCAGTATGTAAAGTTAAGCATGTGCCTCAGGCAAGGTCTACTTCAGAAATGGTTTGCTGGTATCATTATGCAAGTACAACCCATCTTGGCACAACTGAAGCAGCTAATATCATAGGCACAGCCTATAGCAATGACATTGTCTTTTGTTGGTATGACTTATATTAGTGTGTTGAATTAAAAAAAAAAAACTCAAAATTATTTCACCAAAAACATTCCTCACAATTGAAATGCAACTGAGTTAAGGCTGCTATTAGCATAGGAAAGTTCTAATAAAGAAAAAAACCAAACAAATCACAACAAAATTCAATCCAAGAAACCTTTCTGACAAAATCTCAGCTACAATCTTTCTAGGACTGGGACATGGGTATGAAAAAACCAGCCAAATTATAAAATCTAATCCAAATATAAATGCGTGTGATGCATATATATATGCATATATATAGGGACCAATCTAAAAAATACATAATTTTTCTTGAAAAGTAGGTACTTTTACTGTTGAATTTGAAAAATTGACAGCTCAAGGGAAAAAAACCTAAAACATTAAGCTTCAATGTAGAATGTGATTCTTCACACTATTGCAGAACCACATGTAAATCAGGACATTAAAAGATACAACTGGGACTAAAGGACTGCTTAGACATGACATCATTGTTTGGCTTCTCCAGAGACTATCTGGAAGAGTGATGATCTCACTTAATGCTTATGGCCAGAATTATTCTTACAGATAGAGACAGCACCAGTGATAGCACATATGTAATAATGATCTAAAAGTGTCTAATCCATCAGTCAGACATCAGCATTAGATCTCTACAATGCCAATGATATGAAAAGAAGCCACAGTGATTTTACAGTATGCTAATGTTAAAAGTCTTAAATACAAAATAGTGTAATTGCTGGACCAAAAATACTAAACTTCATGCTCACACTAAAAGTTTAGCTCTGAGATGGTAAGTAGGACCACTATGCTTGTTTTCACCACATTATACTTATTTTACAGCACTGCATTGTCACTGATTGCATTAGAATTATGTTAGTATAAACTTTTATAACACACTTAGAGGACAAAAATATATTTCTTTTTTCCTGTCTTAACTAAGAAATCATTGGGAGACATTTTTGCATCTGCTTTTAAAAATCAGAGCTCCTGTTTAAAAGCACTTCCTCTGCCTACTAAAATCTTCACTCTGCACATAAAACAGCGTAGCTGTTGAGCTTGGAAGAAACATTTTGCATCATTATGTACAAAGCAGTAGGAAGGGCAGAGAAACTACAGAATGATGAGGTACTTCTCTGAAACCAAAAGTATTGCTGGTACACTTTTCAAAGGAGCAGAAATCTGAGGTTTCTGGATAGAAGACAATAATATAAGTAAATGTAGATCAGCATCTCCTAAGGAAACAGATGTTGCTGATAGTACATTCACAGCATTTGTTGCTTTTTAATGAACATGGGATATGAGTGGTAAATTGTGTGTGTATTTCTATAGCACTGTTTTTCTGAGGGGCTTTTCAGTGACTACTTACAGTCTGATATTTATCTTATTCCTACAGAGAAGCTCTATTTAATGTTAAAGCTGTTTTGTTCTACTTTAATAGCAATTTTTTATGTTCCTGAAAGGCTGGCAAATATACATTTATGTTCTCTTAATGCATATCTGTTTTTTTATCTACATTAATGTAAAGTTATCTATTCTTCTGTTCTTCTTCCACAATTCATTTTAAATAGTCAAGGCTTCAACAACTGGTATTCACCCCTAAAGTCCAATACATACAAAACCATACCCCACAGGAGTCTAGGAATAACACTGCACACTTTATAAAGGACAATCTTTCACTGCAGAAATTCACAAAGCTTTACAAAACCCATGAAGTTCCACTGCTCTGTTTATTAACATTTTAAGACAGAAGAAAGGAGTTACAAATGACTCGAGGGAACAAGCCCTAGCTCTCAGCTTCTCAAGCAATGGATCAGACCAGCTCCTAGAAATGATTAGCTCCATTTATTCTGCAAAGCCCAATGCTGCTGCACATTAGAAAATCAAGAGGGATTTGTACGGCCTTGTGGACCATACACATTTTTTAAGCCTCATGAAATTAAAGAACCTCCTTTATTTCACTGCAATTGTTTTATGTCTTCATAAAAACCATATCACTGAACATGCTTGTTTCCTGGATTTGAAGTGCCCTAACAGCTGTAGACTGACTCTTCTCTACAATGTATGCTTAAGGCAGAAACCCCCTGAGACAAATAACCCAACAGAGGCTACCTTGCCCCTGTATAAATATACTCATCCCATTCGGCACAATGAGCTTATTCCTTTCCTAACACTCACCCACACTCCCCCAAGCATATCCTTTTATTGTGGTGCTAGAAGTCATACTCTGCAACTGCCTTCTTTGCTCAGATCTCTTCTCTTAGGGTGGATAACAACAGTGCTGCTCTTCTTTACTCCCAAATCCAGTACCCTCCATGCACATAACAGGAAGAAAATTTTGAAACGTGTCTCAGGGGACATCACCAGCAAGGACAACTTGAATAATTGCAGTGATTAGCCTAATGGCAGAAGTTGATCTCATTGAAAGAACAGGACATTTGTCACATCCCACCCACTGGGAAAGGTCTGCTTCCTATCCCCAGAGCTGCTATTTAGCTGACCTACAGAGCTTGTGCCCTGGCACTTCTGCCTGCAAGTGTTCCTGCAGCTGCTTCCTGTGCAGAGAAGACAGAACCCCAGTGAGACTTGGCTGCTGCATTTAGGTGTTGAACCCACGTCTCCTCTGAAACTCCACAGAAGACCTACCGAAGCCCCAGAAGGATACAGTACAATGCTACCAAAAGGAATTAAGGACATCTGCTTTCTTCTGCCACACACTTCCCTGTACATACCCCATATGTAGCTATCATCCTGGCTCCTCTTGGGTGCCCATGCTGCTTTCAAATGTTTCTTCTGCTGCAGGCAGCTCGGCTTTTCCTATTTCTGCCTGAGCCTGCCTTTGTAAAAAAACTTTTAAATATAAAGGCTTCCAAAACATCCACTCCCTGTCCACTTTCTTTCCTTCTTTTCCACCACCTCACTCTAATACTAATCTCTTCCTTTACTCTGCCTGGATCTGTGTGAATCTCTCTCTGATTTATTCTAGTTGCTCAGCATGTTACAGGCTGTCTCATGCTCACCTGCTCCTTTGAAGTTAGACAATGGCTAATCGAAGCACCCGTGTCTGACATCTCCTAATGCCCTCTGGCACTTAAAATTAATAGGAGAAATGCATGTTTAGTACTGGCCAGCTCCCAAAAGGCTGTAAGGCAATTGTTTTCAAATCTGAATTGTTCGCCCTGATAAAGCTTCATCTCCCCATTCACCCACACTTTTTCTTACTGATATGCTGTGTCCATGTACAGGTCCCTCTTTCCTTATTTCCTTTTTGAATCTCAGCTTTTTGATGGTTTGTCATTTTCCCTGATAAAAATTATTTATCCAGTTTACCCCACTGGGTAGCTTCCCATTCCAATGTATGACACTGCTCACAGCTTCCACATGAGCCTGTCCTTTGATGCAAGTCTGAAACCTACTTTCAGCACATCACTGCACCTACTGAGTCTCATCCTTTCCATTTCTATAACAAATGCAAGTGCAACAGCTACAGAAGGGTTTTATGACTTTCCTTTGTAGTCTCACTTTAGCGGCATGCTAACTTTGCATGTTTACACTGTTTATTTTCTTCCAACACAGCATAAAGAGTGAAATTATATATTCCCAGAGGGACTTTCATTTGCTTATTACTTCCCTCTTTTAATGCATTTATTAGAGCTTCTGAATTAACAGTGGCAGATGCAGGCAAAGAAAGAAAATTTTAATTTTGCAAATAATAATGGATTACAATACATTAACATTACTGTAAAACCTACAAAGTGGAAGCACTCGAGGGATGTAGGAGCAATTAATGTAGTTAGTTTATTTACCTAAGTCTGGCACACTGCTAGGGCATTCAGAAGCAACTGAAATTCTGTTTACACAGGCAGAGCCATAAGGCTTCTTCAATATCACACATAAATAGCCTGTTCAGGATTCAGGAGGACATCAGCTGCTTCAGGCAAAGGAAAATATGAAAATGTAGACTGAAATAGCTACTTTAAATGCATCTTTAAAACTTTAAAAACAGATTGTCTCCATTAAAAGAGTGGGCAGGAATAAGATATTAGTAAGGTCATTGTATAAAGATAATTCTTAGCTCTCAAGAGCTTCCTATTTCTGATATTCTGAGAGATACTCTGTACCAGTTACAAATAATCTCTGTTTATTATATCCTTTATTTCTTTTAGGAAGAAATAAGCTAAAGGTAGGCATAGACGTCCATTCAAGTTAAAATACATATAACAAAAGCGTGTAATTTCAAGGCAAAAAAATAATCCAAACACTTAGAACCAAATCTGCCAAACATTAGGGTTGGGAAAAATCAGCAAATGCCTCATTTAAATGCAATGTCAGTGTGTAACTCACAGAGCTGTCTCCTGCACATCTGCAACACTGATCAAACCCCTGAACTCTGCACTTTGAACAAAGCCACAGCCTGTGCATTGGAAACAAAAGTTCCCAGCCCACACTGAGTGTACAGTTCTAAGTAGCAATCGCCATATGAAATATAGGGCAACTTTAAACCTTCAAAAATTAAGCTGTTCCAAAACACAACATGCATGTGGAATTCATTATGTCCAAATGAAGACAACAACAATGCTGAGGGTTTAGTACCCTAAGTTGCAACTGGAATGGGTTCAACCAATGCCAAGTCAGACAGATGGTCTCAGCTGACAGCTGAACAGATGAAGATGGCATCACATACTATCAGTGTACACCCTGGAAACTAATTGCTAACAAATCTCCAAAACTTCATCTGGTAAAAATAAATTAGCAACAAAAATCAAGCCCCTCCAGCAGTGAAAAAGACAACACAACTCCAGTTGTGACCAGAGTGATACAAGTCTTGATGCATTTATTACGGAATTCAGTTGAACCAAGAAAATTGTAAAACTAAAGTCTAGCAACATGGCCAAGTGAAACACTTGGATGTCCGAGAATGACAAGGTACAGCAGAAACTTCCAGCAGCTGCAGTCACTAGCAGCACCACCTTCTAGGTGCCACTAGGCACAGAAACTCCAGCAGCAAAGAGACACTCCGAAATAAAGCCAGGCAGAAATAGTCCTCAATGGCCATGTTCATCTTGAGCATCAGGCAAGACACGGCTGGGACTGTGGACCCCACATGACCAAAGGGATATTCCATAGCCCATGATGGCATTCCATAGCCCATCCTCAGCAATAGCTCACCAATAAAAGGCTAGGGAAAGGAGGATGAAGGAGGGCTGTTTGCTGTTACAGCATTTGCCTTCCCAAGTGAGCATTTTGCCTGCTAAGGCCTACTTGCCTACAGGAAGGGCCTAAACATTTGCCTCCTCATGGGAAACAGTTCCAGATTTTGTTTTCCTGGCACACAGACCTTTGCTTCATCTCCAACTGATCTTTTCTCACTTTTGTAGATCCA
Organism: Calyptomena viridis; assembly: GCA_013390005.1. Taxonomy (NCBI): domain Eukaryota; kingdom Metazoa; phylum Chordata; class Aves; order Passeriformes; family Eurylaimidae; genus Calyptomena; species Calyptomena viridis. Next base: position 212,456 of record WEIV01010148.1, on the reverse strand, counting down.
GTTCTCTCCCCCATCCAACCGAGGGAGCAGCAGGCAGTGAGCAATTCACCAGTGGGTGTTTAGCTGCTGGCCTGGGTCAATCTACCCCACGTTGCCACTGTGTACTTCAGTGAACAATATAAATTTAATTTAATTTAATGGATTTTCTCTTGCAATAAAAGATCATGGACAACACACACAAATGTATTTAAAATATTTCCATTAATGTGCTCATTTTTTCCATCTGCTTTCCTTACTGTGAAAGTTGCACCTGTTATACTCCTGCTATGAGCTGATGGTTTGTTTTAATACTATGAACACGGTTCAAATTGATTGATATTCATTGCTTGATGCTACAGTGAAACTATAAAACCTCCCTTATTTCTGATTTAGAGCTTATATAAAGCTATCTGGAAACGACTTTATTTTTAAATCTCATTTATATTATTCTACTTCCTATTTAGAGGCTGTGCTGCATAGTTTGAGTTGAAACTACAAAAGAGAAAAGTATTCAAATTTTTCAGCTTCATCAATAAAACGAGAAGAAATTCAAACATTTGTTTTAGGCAAAGGAATAAGAAACTCTCATCCACTTCCAGTTCACAGATCATATCACTACTGTCATTACCTCAAAGGGAGTTTTCCCAGTGGTCTTAAGCTTGCTGCTACTATTCTAACCGGATACAATTTTCCCTTTGCCTTTTTCAGAAGTACGTTAAATGTACAATTTCCAGAAACAAGTAAAGCAGTAATAGGTCTCTCTATTCTTCAAGTAGAGTTTCAAACAGTTTACAGAGTTCAACTTTGAAAAGTGCTACTTCCTTTCCCTTAGTGAATTGTGTCTCATTAAAAAGATACAGGCGAAGTGCCAAAATAGCTACACTTTTTTTGAAAAATCTCATCTTTGAGGCCCTCAATGACATTTAAGTTTGTTATTTCCACAAAATGTCTACCTGCAACTTTACATACTGCAGTATCTTCATAAATCTCATTCTAAGTGACTTGGAAACCCATCATTAACATTTACAATTTATATAGCTCATTCTAAACTTTTATCCAGTGAGAATGTTTTCATTATTTTTAAACTGTCTTTACAATGACTGACCTATGGCAGCCTGAGACTGAAATTTTATTTCCAACTAATATTTTTTCCCATAAAAGGTGCCTGCAAATGTAACACCCAAGTTGCTTATTAGAACTCAGCTTCTGCATCCTAACAGAGTTTGACAAACAAGCCGAATTGACCTGTGTTTTGGTGTTTTTAATAACAAAATAAAAAAACCTGAATAAATCAGATTTAATGGTAATTCTGTGCACACTGTCTTATACAAAAGTATTAAACAGCTGGACCAGACATCCTACTGCAGTTATACAGCCATGTAAGACACTGGGGAATGCTAAAAGCAGCAAGGCCAGTTAGTAGAGTCAGCTGGATGTAACTTGCCATCCATTAATGGGTTTAAACTCCCTGAAGTCAACAGATTTAAACTCCACGACAGTCAGAAGAGACTCCAAAGAAATCACTGCACAATCACTTACTGGTGTTATTTTTGTCACTTGCCTGTTCCTACACAAGCACCGTCTCTTGGCTATGATAAAATTATGGCACATCCATTTTCAGTTTCCCCTGTTTTTGCCAATGCTTTGCCATTTGTAAGTGGATGCTGAGGCAGAATGCAAGATCAAGATGATCTCATTCCTCTGTTGAACATTCAGCTCTGCAATACCAGTAATAAAACTGCTGAAGTGTTAAGCCAATTCCATGATCTTCTATTAACCTAATGCAAGTTCTTGTAATGACTTGATTCACACAAGCCACCTCAACCCTTGCTGAAGAACAGGGAGGCTTCTTCGCAGGGAAAACAAATTTTGCTTTGTTCATCATCTGTTGACGTAAGGGTGTCATGGTTTAACCCCAGCCAGCAACTATATACCACACAGCTGATTCCTCACTCCCACCCCCCCTCACTTCCCTGATGGAATTGGGGAGGAGAATCAGTAAAAAAAACTTGAACTCATGGGTTGCAAGAAGATAACTGAAACAATGAAAATTAATTGCTCATCCCCACAGTGACAGATGCCCAGCCCAGCCCACAGCAGCGATCAGCATTTCCAGGCCAACTTATCCCAGTTTCTATACTGAGCCTGACAGATATGGAACATCCCTTTGGCCAGTTCAGATCAGCTGTCCTGGCCACACTTCCTCCCAGCTTCCTGTGCACCTCCTCAATGGCAGAGCATAGGAAACTGAAAGGACATTGATTGAGAGTGAGCAGTACTTAGTAACAACTAAAATATCAGAGTGTTATCAACACTGTTCTCATATTAAATCCAAAACACAGCACTGTATCGGCTATTATGAAGAAAAGTAACTCTATCCCAGCCAGAACCAGGACAACAGGCAAAAAAAATAAAGGTATTCATCAGTATTTCTCTCAGCCATAATATAAGAAGGGGCTGAAGAGTGAAAACATGTTCTGCAAATAAGTCAATAATGCAAGGCACTTATGAGTGCCATAGTCATTCTGCCACAGGGTGTTATTTCAGTTGCCCTTGTGTTGAAAGCTTCCAATCCTGTGATAACTTTTTTTTTTTTTAAGAGTAGAAGGACAAAAATATTGTGCAGGACATCAACAGATTTTGAATGACAATTAAAGACATCCCTTGTAATCAGGAACATAGAAGATCTTTTCAGCAGATAGCTTGGTAACAAGGCAAAATAAGTTTTCACTTAAAATTCCCTTTTTATACAATTTCTTAAGGTTTTATCATTCTCCCATAGGAGATGAGTAAATCCTGCTGACTTCTGTGCAGGAAGGCCAAAGTTTGCAGTAGTTCAGGAGTATGAAACTGTTACTCTCTTGAGAAAAGCTGCATTCGAAATGAGTAATCAGAAGAGAAGTCCTGCTTATCGCCCCATAACATTAAATACAGCAAAAACACAGCACAGTTATGTATTACACACTACAGAGCCTGACATTTTCATTGCTAATGTCACCTACAGCTTAAACTTTTTTCTCCATAAATCAAGAAGGATTTTTTTATCCTCTCAGAAAGAAGTCTAAAGGCTATATTTCAGAAAACAATACCATAGTCGTCACACACTAACCACATTCACTTAATAAAAAAGAGAAGATTCTTCGGTCCACAAGCAAAAAGCCAATCCTGAGTCATGCATATCTCCCCCCTCAATAATAACTTCGTGTTTATTCCCCACTTCTTTTACTTTTAGTATACTGCTAATTTTAAATAAACAAACAAAACCAAAAAACAAGCCAAACCAACAAACACCTCAATAATTCTGAAAAACCTCATCTCCTTCTCTTTTTTTCCTCTGTGATAACTATAAAGCAAAATAATAAAGCAAAATTGATGACCAGTTGAGGAATTGTTTGTTTTCCTCAAAGCAAGCAAAGAGTGATTAAGGTGTAATGACTCTCCAGCTCCCAGCTGACACCATCCCTATTAGGTTCTCCCATGTATCAATAGCCTTGTGTTTACAAGGCATGGAGGTGTTTTTGTATTTCAGTCCAATTCTGGTAGATCACCCCACAGCTCTTCCTTTACCCTTGTCATTGTACTAGAATCACTGGATTTTTAACCAATTCCAAGACACAGCAAACAAATAAACAAAAACTCTAAAAATGGATACTAAAATGAATATTGACAAAGAAGAAAAGGGGAGAGTATAGGGCTTTCTCAGAAACATTTGCTGAATATATAGGATTAAAATGGCTCAAAAGCTACCTTTCACAAAGAAATTTTGATCTCTCATGTCTCTGCATTACACTCAGGACACAGGGCTGGAGAATTCACTGGGACCTCAAATGAGGGGTGTTCACAGTGTGCTGGGTGAAGAACTGACTGAAGATCTGTGACTTCCCTCATCCCACAGCTGGAAAACTTGTCCAAAAGGATCCCGTGAGGGTATCAGTATCAAATGTCTTACCAAAATCCAAAAAAATTACATCCACTGCTTTCATTTCATCCATGAGGTGGGTGACCTTATCATGCAAAGAGATCAAATTAGTTAAACAGGACTTTCCCTTTGTGAATCCATTTCACTCTATTTGCTGATTGCATTATTTTTTAAACGTCTTTCAACAGTACTCAGTATAATTTTCTCCATAGCTCTTCCCAGAAACTGAGGTTAGACTAAGAGGTCTGTACTTCCCTGGGTTTTCCCTCCTGCCCTCTTTGTAGATTAGAATAGCACTGGCTATCTAGCTTCCAGTTAGCAGGGACCCCACTCAGACTCCCAAGACCTTTGGTGGATTATTGACAGGGGTCCTGCCATAACGCCTACTGGCTCCTTCAGAACTCTGAGATGAATCCCACCAGGTCCCATAGACTTGTGAACATTTAGCTGACACAGCTGGTCTCTTACCACATCAGTGTCCATGAATGGAAAGTCACTGTTCCCGCACTCGTGGTCCTCCAACCCAGGGGGTGAGGCAGCCCACGGTCTATCAATGTCTATTAAAGTTTATTAAAGACTCAGGATGTCTCTGCTTTTTCTTCATCCCTACTAGATCCAGAAATTTCTTCTAACTCCTACAGAATAACTCATCATGCTTATACCCTGGCTGACCAATTGGTATGAGCTACCCTTTATAACAGCTTCTTTGTTTCCCATCCCCCTAATCCTTACAGACATGCTCAACCACATCATCAGTAACTGGAATTGTACTAACCATGCAACCAAACCTCTCCCTTATGTATAGTGTGACACCTCCACCTCACCTGCCCTGCTTGAACAAAGTGCCTGCTTGTTTGGCAGAGGCGACAGAGATGGATTCCATCCTGTTGATCCCAGAACAGAACATCCTTGTTCAAAATCATGCCAGCATTAAGGAAATCAGAGCATTAGATTTCAATTAGATTACATTTACTCACTTTGTGAGTACCTCAATCTGCTCACAAAATGAAATATCTGAAGCAAAGCTCTTCTATAATGGTATGCCTGTACAGACCCTGGAACAACAGTGTCTAGCACAGTAGGGAGCAACAGCTGTCTCTGTAATCTGAAGGATCAAAGGCTAAAAAGTTGACAGATTCCTTTATGAACCCAAGAACAGAGTAAGATGTAAGATTCTAAAGATCACATAGGTTTTTAGCGTTCCAAATGCCCAAACTGCCTTTAGTAACTATGATGGGAGAGAAGATATGGTTTGCAAAAAAAAGTATCTGTTTACTTAGCCAACTCCCTCACCTCCACCCTATCTACCAATACAAGTCATTCATTCCCTGCAGCCTGTATCCCCAGATCTTAGTCCCTACACAGTAGGAACAACCCTAAGCTAATATAGCTTTTTATCACAAACCTTCTATCCAAGCCCATTCAGAGAGAAATGTGTAGAAACCTCAAATATTTTAACTTTTAAAATTTCTTTAGTTGTTGCAGTGACACTAATACTGATCTGCACTGGCTATTCCATACCTTGTAAATGTCTACCATCTCTCACAGGAAATGGGCAAAAGAACACACAACCACTTTTTTAACCACCTCACATAATCCTCTTTCAAGGATGCTTCCATATATCACAAATTAATAGCCCTTTCCCTCTTTCTCTCATTCTGTATTGTTAGTCCATTAACAACACAAACACTTTGTACCTCCTACATCCACATCCAAACTGCAGTGAGCTGCCATGCTCAAGAAGATGCACAACATGATAAACAGTAAAGCAAATTAAAACCCACAGATTCCAACACTGAATTTGCTTCCGTGCAATGCCTATCAGAAGAAAGATCAAAGTGGCAGCATACAGGACTGGAGTCTTACTTTTTACCTGGATCATGAAGGGTCTTTTATACCCATATTTTAAGATCCATTTCACTTTTTCAGTGTGACCTGCACCCACAATGATGCTGCATTTAAATTTGCAACTTGCAAGACAGGGCTTGAAAAACACCTTCCCCCATAGTGAGTAGGAGGATTTTTCCTGCTGAAAACAGAGGAATGTATCAAAATTGAAACATAATCTAAACTTCCACTGAACACTGCCTTTTTTCCCCTCAGATTTGTCAGCTTGTTTTGACTTTTTAATTAAAATCTAATCTTGTAAAATTTAATTTTTAAAGAATTACTGGAATTCTAAATCATAGAAAGATAGAATCATTAAGGTTGGAAATGATCTTCAAGATCATAAAGCTCAGCCTTTGACCAAACAACACCCAGAGAGGGACTCTGTCAGGAACTGTAGTGACAGGATGAGAAGTAATGGATACAAATTAAAAGAGAGGAAATTTAGGTTACATATTAGGAAGAATTTATTTACTGTGGGGGTGGTTAGACACTAGAACAAAATTGTCCAGAGAGGTTGTGCATGCCCCATCATAGCAGTGTTCAAAGCAAGGCTGGATAAGACCTTGAACGACCTGGCCTAGTGGGAGACGTCCCTGCCCAGCACATGAAGGATTGGGACTAGATGACCTTTAAGATCCATTCCAACCCCTTAACATTCTATGATTCTATGTCAACTAAACCACAGCACTAAGTGTCCAGTTGTCCAGTTGTTTCTCAAACACTTGCAGTGATGGCGACAGTGACACCACCCCTTCCCTGGGCAGCCCTCGACAATCTTTTCAGTGAAGAAAGTAGCTGAACATTCCCTGGTGCAGCTTGAGGTCATTTCTTCTTGTCCTGTCACTAGTTGCCTGGGAGAAGAAGCCAACCCCTACCTGGCTTCAACCTCCTTTTAGGTAGTTGCACCATTCCTTCCTGACATGTAGGGATGTCACTGGAGAGGAGACTCCCAGGGACCACATACTTTCTTGCCCTCAGTGTAACTATGAGGTGTGTGGTAGTATATGGTGAATATGGCTTTTTGTAGGTAAACCTCTCATTCTGTTGCAGAAATTTGATCTTCAAAGGAATGTGATAGGCAGAATTAGCACACTTGCATGGAGTTTTTGAGGCAGATTGTGACTGTTTACTCAGCCACAGCTCACGTTCCGACTTAACATACTGCTCACACCAAGGCCTGGCACATGCTGGAAGGAGCATCGTTGGGCCAAAGTGAGAGCAAAAGGTCCAATGGACACAGTGGGCAGGAAGAGACACGGGCCATTCTGCAGCTGTTGTTACCTGCAGTGTGCTATCCCCTGCAGCTATCACCTCTTGTATCTCTGCAAAGTACCTGCCTGGCACTCTCTTCAAAATCCGCTAACTAACAGAAACTGTACAGACCCAGCTCCAAGCTGAGAAGTATAAGGGTGTCAGCTTTATGAAAAAGCTTTTGACTCAGATCTAACACAGCAGCAGGACTGCTGAGGCTTTAAAATCAAAACAAACAAACAAACAAACACCTGATTCCACGTTTGTAAACTTTGACCACCATTTCTGCCAGTTGTGGTTCAACAACTTAATCAACCTTTCTGAACTTGTGATTTTTTCATTCTAATACTCAAAGCACTACATGAAGACTAAAAGAGACAATAGTATATCTCAACACATTATATCTTTCTGGACACTCACCACTTTTTATATTCTTAAACTAAGCTGGAAACCCCCTCAAAAAGGATCAGCATTTGAACTGAAACATGTTATAAAATACAGAAAGAAGTTTTCCCATGGAAAGAGGAATGTGGTCAGTTAACATTCCTTACTCTACACATCTTCAATATATTTGTTTCAGCATCCAGGTGGCAAGTCAGTCCTCCCTGTAGCAAAGTCACCTTTATGGATGCCATTATTTTAATTTAGGAGATAAAACCAATCTTGCCACACAAAGGCTACTCCTCTGCATCATTCAAATACATGCAATTGACTTTTGGGCTCCATTGATGCCTCAAGCCTCAGAGAATCTGGTGTTCATTTTGTTCAAAGTCAATGCCACATGTCTGACAGTTGGTAAATTGAGTCTCTCTTGTTTCCTGGGCAGGATTTCTCACTTGTTATCTTTCAGTGCCCCGAAAAAGATTGCTTTCAAAATTGAACTTGTCAAGTCAACCAGTTCACTTCTGAACAATCTCTAGAATGTGCACCTTCCGAGTCGATGCGTTTTCATTCATTCATTTAGGGCACCTTGAGAATCAATGCAATGAAAGAAAACACTGGCAGCCCAGTCCCACAGATGATGGTAACTCACAATGCAATAGAATTGTGTAAGCATTTAATATGTATACACACATGCATTTAACCACACATTTAAGGCTATATGCCCATAAGCACCTGTAGCTGTCATTACTACTTGCAGACCAGGTGTTACCAAGTCTGAAACAAAATCAGAAAGGTAGATGAAGTGTAACAAAGACCACTCGGTGAGTTAACTGCATGGCATTTCTTTTGCTCAGCCAAGGATTTACACAGCAGCTTCTGCACCATTCAGAATACTGAGCTCAATGGGGCATGGGGGCAAATGCAAGAGCTGGGACCTGCTGGTACTTCGTTATGCCTGATGGATTCTGTCACTATAGCCAAAAGCCTGCAGAGGAAGATTTGAGTTAAAAAGCAACATCAAAAGCAACCACACCCCACTACAATGCTTCCATCACCATTATTCTCTCAGAAATGTAAACTCCTAGGAAAGTATGACCTTCCCTTAACTCTAGTAAGAAGTGTCATATTTGCAAGATACTGATTTGAGGGGGAGGCAAAAAAAGTAAGTAAAAATCTCCTCTTCAATTCTTCCTAGAACTGACAGAGCATTCAATATAGTTTGATAGGCACTCAAGCCTACAAGCATGTTCATAAAGCTAAGTACTTGCTTTTGTGCTCTGTTAGGGAAGTACAAGTCTAAGCAACAGTTCAAGGTTATGAAATGGCACGCACAGCTTCACTGAAACCCAGATCTGAAGTCACGGGGATTTCAAATTGTCTAGAGACTGAGCAACACTGCCTTAAGTGAGCAGTTAGCTTGTGGAGGGTACAGAAGAGCTTGACAAAACCTGTAGGAAGCTTTATTTACTCCTTCAGTGAGCCCAACTATGCCCAAATGGCTCATCACACCAACAAATGTAGGTGGACAGGGATAAACAGGAGATGCACCCTGGGAGGGTGCAAACAACAGGTAGGAATTAATACTATACACAGTATACATCAACTCTGCAGCTGTGTCCAAGGGAAAGAACTAAACAGCCAGAATGTGCTGTCTGGAACTGTATTTCCTTTCACACTCAGGGCTTTCCCAAGAGGAAGCTAATACTGGACAGGAGACCAGAATTTGCAGGAGACATAATGCAACGGGTCACTAACAATTAGCAAACTATGTTTGCTTGTTAGTAAATTAGATAACAACAGCACAGTACTTGCTCTTTGTAGTCCCAAATCGAGAGGTATTTCATATTGGGGAGGGTCTCAACTGGCTCAGCCATGTTCAAATTCAGGCTTCACCAGGCCTCCTGGAGACTTTTACTGCAAAGCATCTTTGTACTTGCTGCCTTCTTCACAGCACTAGGAGATGCTGGAGATCTTCTCACTTGGAAAGCAATTCTTCTAAATTGGAAAGAAGGCACAACACCTTCCCATCATGCTGTCATATTGGATTTTGAACTCTTTTCGACACTAGATTGTGTCAAAAAGAAAATAAAAATAAAAATGCAAATTGACAGCTTCTGCAAAGCTTGGGAACTTTCTTTGAACTCAATTAATATGGTTTAGAAACTATCCTGTAACGCCATCTGACACGCAGCAAAGAACAAAGGTTTTCAAAAGGAAAGTGGCTGCTGCCACAGTTGGCCTTTGCTCCTCTTTCTTAGAGGCATGAAAGAGTACGGAAAAAAAGAACTACTAAATCCAGAATCCATAAGGGTATGAGGAACCACTTTACTCAATGTTTCTAAGAAATGAACATTGTTTTCAGTTGTATATCCTTTCTATAGAGATAAAGGTATGTATATACATACATGCATAAATACAAATATATTATGAAGAGAGCACGGTGTCTTATACAAATTTTTGCACAATGTTTGCTTGACTGCAAATAAGGCTGCAAAGTATCTTGACTTTTTTCTGTAGGTGATATCAAATTGGTTGAAAAAAATGGTTTTGTCACAATTAGATCAAAGGCTTCCCATAGAACAAGGACATGGAATACTTGGACTTCTCTCTGTTCAGAATGACTGATCTTGATAAATAAGTTTTTCTGTATCCTTATACCACTAAATGTCTTTCTGCTAATGTGTATCTACAGATATGCCCCAAAGGATTTTAAAGGAGGTGGTTCAGCAGGAAGTGGCATCTCCGTGGGTTTCTCCCCATGGATTACACACTACCTTTGCTGATTTCTTTGTCTACATGCACTAGTTGAGATGAGACAATCTACACCCTCCTATACATGCTGTATCCTGAGAGCTCTCTCATGCCTGGAAAGACTTCTCAGTAGTGAAAGTCTTCCCTTCTATGACCTTTTCTGTGTCACAGAATGAAGGCATGGTATGAAGACAGACAAAATTCAAGACTCCCTGGTAAAGAATCTGGCCGTCCTTTTCCCCACCTTCAGCTTTGCTGCCATGACACTTCACGTTGATCTGGGCAATAAATACTCCTAAAATTATAGAGACTTCCCATTGTAACCAGGTGATAAACATTACTAGTTATCTGTTTGCCAAGAGAGTGGGCAGAGAAGCAGTGACCAACCAGCGTATGTTAGTGTCTGTGAGGACATTTCAATTTAAGTCCAAGGGCTTTCCACATGTACACCAAGGGACATGGCTAACATCTATCATGGGAATCTACATTTTTCTATCCCTTCACCTCTGTAACAGAGTTAGAGAACAGCAAAATTACATGTACTGAACCAGACCTTATTAACAAAGCATGTTGGAGAACTCTCTTTATATAGGTGGAAAGCTTCATAACATGCTTGCAGTCTATTTTCTATATTTAGGTTTGAATATTGCAACTTCTGCAGGAATACTACCAAAAAAAAGAGGTCAGTAACTGTTATGCAGAATTTTATTTGCTGTCATTTATCATATCAGGCTGCTTTTCAAAAAGCAATATGAAATCAAGCTTGTTGAAATTCATCCATATGACAAATGCCTATTTCCTGTCTCTGCTTCAATTTTATAATGACATGTCTGCCCTTATTAGATTTAGTACCTCCTGAAGTCAAAAGAAAAAAATTCAAAATGGCAAAAATATCTAAATCTGTGCTACAGTCAGGTCCAGAAATCCTAAATAGGGGCTGACTAAACTCCAAAAACCAGGACAACCAAAGTATCTTTCACTTGCACACTATCAAAATTTTAAAAAATACCGTTAAGTGAAGTTCTCTCCAGTCCTTCATGAAGTTTCTATTAAACTATAAAGCAATAGCTAAAACTCACCAAAATTAACAAAAAAATCCCTCTACAGGTCAAGACTTTAGAAGCATTATTCAGTTGATATGAAGGAATTGCATATATTTAACCCCAAACTAAATTTAAAACATCTCTGTAACCAGAAGGACATGTTGAGACTGAACCCACAAACAGATCTTGCATCTTCCAAAACCATTATAAAAAGAATCAGTGCACTTTCAGAAAAGTTAGGCCTAAATTATTACATTAACAGGAATTCAATACGCGCTTGGACTATGAGATCGACGTCCAGAATGGTAACTTCATTTTATCATTCCACTGGCACAAAATAACTAGTTTATGAATTCATGATACAGAGTATATGACTCGCTCTTAGCCTACCTTTAGTATCTTCATACTGATAACTCTCAAGGCCATGTTCAGATGAGAGCAGCTTTCACAATTATAACATTCAGCATGAAGAGCAGGGGGTGGTGGGTAAATTAAAGTTTAGCTACAATATACCAGTCATATCAGGAGCTAGTATAAAATTGCAGCACTCTATTAAGGCTGTAGTTCCACATAATTACTTTTACTGACAGCACATCTGATTTAAGAGGGCTAACTCTCCCTCCCAGCTGTGATCTCCTCACAGCATAGTCCACTGCCACCTTACTTAAGCTGATTCAGTTACTCTCAATAAGAGTAAATTCTCTCAATAAGAGTTGTGAAATCATGCTGCTAAAATAATGTAAACATAAACAAATTAAACTTTAATGAAGCTATGGTAACTTCCACAAGCTTCTCATCTGACCCTCTGTTGTTCACGAACTGTAACTATTTCTTGACTTCAGGAATGTGTGTGTGTTTCTGTCATTTGTGTCTAAACAGTGACTGCAGGGAGACAGAAACATCTAAACAGACCATTACATTCATCAGCTGCTCACTGGGTGCAAAGTGTTGGAGTTATTTTGGTCAGTGCTATAGTCTAATGTATGTATAGTATTTCCCCTCTAGCATAAATGAAAGGTGAGGGCAAACTCACATGTTTTGCAGGCTGACAGTTTTAACCACTTCCTACCCAGCCAAACAGTCCTGGAATAGGGAGACCTTTTGAAGCAATCAGGACCAAATAGGGATTAATAAGGATTAACTCTGTTAACCCCAAAAAAGGGAGCAATATGAAGCTCCCAGAGCTGACCTGAAGCCAAGAACTTCAGTGAGTGACTAAGTGCTCCATTTTTTACCTGGTGTCAAAGCAAATCCTCTGAGAACTGGACACAGGCATTTGGGCACAACCAAGCCAGGTAAGCTCTTAGCCAAGTTCACCAGAACTGTGCTTCACCAGGACTTCAGGCAACAAACCAAAAGCAAGCAGAACGTCAGTAACATAATGAAGTTGTGGTCCAACACCAAAGAACATGAGGCTCTTCATGAGCTCCATGCAGAGGAAAGACTTTTTTTGATGAAGAAGCAACTATACAAGCTGCCCAGGGGAAGGGCAGGGGGTTATGTGCTCGGGCAAGCCAAAGGTTATCTCTAGTTCTTGTTTATTCAGCAGGTATTTGTCTTTGGTATCTTTACCCATTCCTCTTGGAAACAGCTGAGCTATGACACCAAATTTCTATGAAGCCCATCCAAACAATAATAAAACTGTAAGATCCTTCAATAAATGATACCATAGGGGTGACCAGGATTTTTTCAGTTTTAAATATTGCTACTCTGCCTACAGTCTTGGCTGCAACACTGTTAAGGCCTGCGCTCGTTCTTTGGGAACCTTGGAGAAAGCTGCGGGAGCTGCTCTGAGGCTTTTCTTGGGGCTGAGCCTTTACCATTTTGCCTCCAGCTGAGCTACAGCATCAATCCTGGAGCGAGCTCACACATTCAGCACTTCGTGCCTTTAGATAAGCACGAATCATCCACAGGCCAGTGGGTGACTATAACAGATGGCAACCTCTGAGTGATGAAAGCCAAGTTCTCAGCTGAAGTGAACATGGACAGCGTGGCAGGGAAGGCAGTGGAGCAGGGAGCCCAGCCTATCCAAAGTCACAGACCAATTCCTCTGCATTAACAACTACTCATTTTAATTTCATCAGGACCTTACAGCCTCTCCCTGCATTTTTTTCCTCTGTTTCCACTCCCTTTACTTCTTGTTTGCTCTTCCTCAATACTTTGGCCTTGCAAATTTTTTTCAGTTTTCCATTAGACACACCTCATCCCCTCACATATCACTTCATGTGATGCACTGACGACCTCCTCTCATTTTCTGAGCCAAATATCCTTATCTGACTTAAGAGATGTTTCCACATTTAAACTCTACTGTTATGAAAGAGATGGTGGCAAAGGGTGGGAGGTTTGTGGAGTCAGTGCTCAGACATATACTGCAGTGTTTCAATCTGTGATATGCTTTTTCAGATGAAGCATTGAGAAGATTGTTTGCTCCTGCTAGATTAAATAAAATGAAAGGGCACAATTCTGAATCTGACTCCTTACTGGGGACAGTTTCTGAGATACTTTAAGCAAACAGTGAGGTACAGAAGCTGTATCAGCTGTAATCACTGTAGGTCCTGGTATGCTTAGAAATTAATCAAAGTAGCTACTGAAGAATAAATACTTTCAAGTGGTTTCAAGAGTTCAATTCCTACATAGATATTCTCACTCCAGAACAAATGTCCTCATAGTGGATTATATCTATATAATTAATTTAAAATAGCTTATCCTAAGAGAAGTCCAGGAATAGACAGATCTTAGGATTTGGCTGATCACACAGTGAAAACTTTCTAGTCAAATTCACTTTCCCTACAGCTTTGCTCACTTTGTTTCAACTTTATTTCAAGTCTTTACGGCCTACTGAGGTCACTTCCACTACAACCTGTGACCTTACAAAAGAAACCAGAGAAGAAAAATATCCACTGCATTGAGGAGAAACAAGAATAGGTATAGGAACAGACAGGGCTATAAAAAGAATATAACGTTTCCCCCTCTAGTAATCAGCCATAAAACGTGTGGGTTGAAACTAAAGGGAGCTTTCTCTTTACACTGGGCAAGGAGCTAATGAACCAAGCTGTGACACAGTGCTACTGAACACCAAAGAAACAGAAGACAGAGTATGTATCACTGAGGAGTATGTTCCAGGATAATATGACTTTAATATCTTCTTTTTCCCAGTTGAACAGCCAACAATACTGAGCTTGACTGAAGAAGACAGGTTTGAAGCCTGTCTCAACTCTCTTTAAATAGATAAGAGTCTTTGAATTGAAAGGACTGTGGATCAGAACTTCAGTGTGGCTCCTATCCCCCTTCACAAGACTACACCCAACAGCCAAGAAGAAAAAACAGAGGTTCTGCCTATTTACTACTACCTTGCTCCCTCTTCTCTGTGCCTGGTGAAGACCTGCTCAAACTGAGGGGAGAAAAAAAAACACCTTACCTGCTATTGTAACAGAATGTCTCATCTTATAAAACCCTATTACTTCGAACACCACTGAGAAATTCAAACTGCCAATAAATCCCATTTTCTCTTAAAGAAGATGGGGTTCATAGTGAAGAAAGGAAAAATTAATTATGCTGCTAACCACCTTGCATAACTTGTTTCCACCACAGAGTGTACTTTATCCAAACTTCTCTGTTCACAGCACAGAGCTTTTTTCCTTTTCTTTTCCTGGACTCCAGGAAAGACTCTCCATCATCACAATCTCCTCAGGCAATATTGACAGAACTCCAGCTAGCAAACACATGATGGTCCAAAGCAGTCTCTCTCGGCCCCTTTGCTACACATCCAAATGTGTAGAGTCAAGTGGAAAACAAATAACAGTGATAACACTGATCAGGTTGCATAATTCACCCCAGAAGTCACAGAAAATGTGTAAAAAGCAGAGGCTAGAGATTTTTTCCTGAAATGAATGTTCTGTATACTGCAATACCACTTAACTGCCTTTGGTAACACACACCATGCCTGAAAACCCATGATGTCAGAAATGCTGGCATTTTCCAAATGTATTATACCCCTTAGCATCACCTTCATAACCTCTTTTCTTGGGGGTCTCCAAGGAGTTAAAAGACCAGCTTGTATCGACACGAATAGGTAAAGCAAACCCTTCTATTAGTACTCTCTACATTGTATCTTTGCAGCCAAATATTTTCAAAAGAGCCCTTTACTCAAGTTTTGAGAGGAGCTCTGGTGTACCACTTAAGCAGCTGAAGAGGAGAAGAGCTGTTCTAAGTGTGCTTAGAGCTCTGCTCCTCTTCAAATGACACCAAAGGTCAGACTTCTTCACAACCAAAGGGACGTGCAGCATCCTAAGCACCTGGAAAACACAGCCACACATTTAAGAAATCAGGAACTGAGTCAGTAATTCTTCTAGAGCTGTAAAACACATCCTGAAAAAGAAAGTAAATATTCAGTACCATCTCTGATCACATGAAGTTGTTCCTGTTTTCAGTCTCTTTATCCACTCTAAGCCAATCTTGTCACCATTGCTTTCAGAAGCCTGATTTTATCTTTTTATCACTGCTTCTACAAGACAGCTTGACTGCAATGAACATGTCTGTAATGAAATCAGTTGACCCAGAAAAGAAGTGCTAACACCAGTCTGGATTAAAAAACAAGTACAAGTAAACGTTCCCTCTGACTGCAGGCAGTCTGTGCTAAAATGCTGGAGCAATACAGCCACTGTAAAAGGAGACAGGAATCAAGGTCCCTTGGTTCTGTGCTTATGCCAGGTTCCTAAGCTTTCCTAAATTTTCCACAGTTTTAAGCATGTGAGTGACCTACTTAAGATAATTTAATTAAAATAAGCAAGGGTGCAATTATCTTTGCTTTAAGGTCTAAAGTTTTCTATATTTTTTTTCTCAAAAAGCAAAGGCTTTCTTAGATGTTGTATATTATTAAGATAAACCAATTTATTTCTGCAGGCCTCACTTTTAGACTCCCCTTACAAAATGTGGATATTCATTTACTCACACAAAACTTGCTTAATAAAATATGCCTGCTCTACTTACTTGTTTCATTAACCTTACAGTTTTCTCTAATATGAGGAAAGCTCCTTCATGAAAGGCCAGATTTTTTTTTTCATATGCCAAGGCCAGGATCTACCCGACACCAAAAACAATGTAGAAGCACATCTTTATCCAGACTTCTTTTAATCAGATGCTTTTTATCTTTGACTGAAAATGGTAGTTCAAAGTAAAATAGTACACTCATACAGAGAAAACTGCAAATCCATCTCATCTGGTTTTCTCTGCTTCTTATCTGACTCTGAGCTTTCTCTTAGCCTCTCAATAAACCCCTCTTACTCACAGTGCCTCCCAAAAATCATAATTAAATCAAATATTTATCTTGTGTTCCCAAATGGAGAGTGTGAGTACATGCATGTAGGTGGAATCAGGAAATCATGAAGCAGAGAGGACTGGACACCAGAATAAACAATACAAAAACACTTAAAGCCATTAAATTTAAGAGCTTTCAGCTGATGTCAAGCATGTCTGGACTGGCTAAGGAAGAAACAAGTGCAGTTTAAAAGATGACCATATAAAATGGTTCTTATTTCTTCAGGTAAAAGGACTTTTTGTTAACATACTATGGTTCCCATAAGAGTTCATACTACTGACAGTACACATTCAGCAGTGACACCAGTGAGTATTCTAAATTACATCTGTTCTACTCCTTACAGCTAAGTCTACTCTGGGAACAGGAACCCAAGAGGAACCCACACTCCCTCTCTGCAGTGCTTTTTCAACCTTAATGCAGACAATGGGATCTTGGCAGTGACAAAGCTCAACCTCAATTTCCCATTTGAGAGGTATGGTGCGCAGGGCTTAAAACTGCTTTGTAGGATTGAGGAATAAGCAACTTACCACAGAGGGTTTGTCTGTAGTTGAATCTAAATCTCCTGAGACCATTTGTTCAAACCACAAGCCCAGAATTCTCCTTTATTGCAGAGGCAACACTATAGTCTGTGAGTTTATATTTCACAGTAAAAAAGTAACGAAAGGAGCTCCCGTATTTCCTGGTTAACATTTCAGCCTTCTCAAGGGTAATAAAAAAAAGTCTCCCTACAACAACAGATAAGTCAGACAAATAAAATGTCAAACTACTTTAGAAATAAGCTAGTCAAGATAATAGAATGAATCTCCTGAGTAGCCATTAATAGCATTTGGCAAAGATGCTTCCAGAGGACATATGATGCCTAATACAAAAGGATGTGCTATTTTTGTATCTCTCCTTTAAAATTAATTTAGTGCTGACAAAAAGATACCTCGTTAATATCTAAAACCTTCCCCACATCCTTCGGAGGAATGATACCACTGACAGTTCTATGAACAAACCAAAGCAGAGGCTGCATGGTTGGACAGAGGGAGCCATATGCTGAGACTCAAGACCAGGGTTCCTCAGCCCAGTTCTCCTGACAGCCAAGTCACCATGGGGGCAAACCTCTTTCTCTGTCACATATCTGCAATGTGAGGTTAATCATACTTCAGGAAACATTGAGAGGTATCAGTGCACAGCTTGCTGCAAGAGCTCTGTGTTTTTATTACCACCAAATTCCCTAGCTGAACCCATAACATAAAGGGAATAAACACTCCCTATCAACCAAATACGCAGCTAAGTTGTAACTAAAACAGCAATATGGGATATAGACATATTTATTTGCTTCCACTGCTTCCTGCAAAACAAAGACAACAGTAAGAGCCCATATTAACAATTACTCAACATCACAAACAAAACAAGAATATATCAGTTAGACTTAACTTTTCCTATTGTGCTTTCTGAATGACTTGCCATTATCACTATAACACAGTATGAAAAATACTGCACTCCTCAGCCTCTATTTTTTGATTAACCAGGTGCTCTGGGAATTTCTGTCTATCCCCATTCCTAATTAAAAGTTGTTATTCCCCTTTTCAATGTGACTTGCTGGCAAGTAAATCTATTTGGAAAGAAAAAACTTTTTTGTCTTCCATAGAAATTACTTATTTTTAAAAATAAAGTAGTCCTGTTAGCTTAAAAATTTAATTCTGATCCTTCCTTCTGCCTAGATTTTATTCATGAAGTTTCCTCATCTTCCAGTGACTCTCACAAGAGTTGGAGAAATTCACCATCTCCCATAAGGTGAGTAGAAACTCTGGAGAAGCTTGCTGTACGCTAATGAAAGCTCTTGCAGCAAGCCTTTAATACTACCAGTTATCCTCAGGGGACCCAGCCCTTTGAGCTGGAAGACAGAGACAAGAAGCAGAATGAAGCCCCCATAACCCAGGAGGAAATGGTCAGCAACCTGCTACACCACTTAGACATACACAATTCTATGGGCCTCGATGGGATTCACCCAAGGACACTGAGGGAG
>WEIV01010148.1:137063-193897 GCA_013390005.1 Calyptomena viridis | reverse complement strand
ATCACAAAAGCCACTCTCAATAATTTGTCAGTGGTCCTGGCTAACCAGGGAGATCCCAGTTCACTGGAGCTTAGCAAATGTAATGCCCATCTACAGGAAGGGTTGGAAGGAAGATGCAAGGAACTACAGCCTGATCTTGGTGGCAGGGAAGATTATAAAGCAGATCATCTTGAGTGCCATCACAGGGCACGTACAGGACAAACAAGTGATCAGGCCCAGACAGCATGGGTTTAGGAAGGCAGGTTCTGCTTGACCAACCTGATCTCTTTCTATGACAAGGTGACTCGCTCAGTGAATGAGAGAAAGGCTGTGGATATTGTCTACCTGGACTTTAGTAAAACCCTTGACACTGTTTCCCACCTCACTGTCCTGGAGAAACTGGCTGCTCATGGCTTGGATGGGTGCACTGTTTGCTGGGTAAAAAATACAGCTGGATGGCTGAGCCCAGACAGTGGTGTTGAATGGTAGATAACAAGTCACAGGATGAGAGGAAATGGCCTCAAGTTGCACCAGGGCAGATTTAGACTGGATATTAGGAAAATTTCTTCTCTTAAAGGGTGGCGAGGCATTGGAACAGGCTGCTCAGGAAAGTGGTGGAATCACCATCCCTGGAAGTCTCAAAAAAGGTGTGGATGTCACCCCAAGTGACATGGTTTAGTGGTGAACAGAGTGGTGCCAGATTAATGGTTGGACTCGATGATTGTAGAGGTCTTTTCCAACCTTAATTCTATGATTTTAGATTCTGGGGGATGCACTAAGGAAAGTCCCAGCTTATGGGCTGAGGAAGGCAATTTTGAGGACTGTCTGGCATAAGCAGAGAGAAACTCTTTGTTTACTGGGCTCAGATTCCTGGTCCTCTGGTTTCACAATTTGATCTAAAAATCAGGGTTTCACCTTCATGACTTTCGTTGCCTTTTATAGTTGGAAAAGGCCTTCTCAAAGTGAGATTTTTCACTTCTTATTGATTACAGCTGTCAAAGGAGCCTGTAGGTTTTCTCCATCCTGTCAGCCCCAAGGTGTTTAGCATGGCAAACCAGTCTCTCTGTCAGCAGTAAGGCAAGAAGCAGGAAGAGCGAAAGAAAAACAAGCACTGCTGGGGAAAGCAAAGGATTATTCCCCTCAACAACTTCACTCCTAACATCAGGGAGGTAGGCAGAAACTCTTTTCATGGCACACAGATTCTTTAAAATCCCTCAGAGTCTATAGCTTCTGGTCTAGATTCTGTGTGTCAGTACTGCACTGACACAGGCAGGCTTTCCCTGTTTCTGTCAGTGAAAGGAAGACAACAGTGTGCCATTTTTCCACCAGTTCATCTCCTCATCTGTAGAGCAGACGTACCTATTTTGGTTAAATCTCACCTCCTAGAGATACTGCACTTGAAATGACAACTCATACTGCCTGATGTCAATGGTGAAATACTAGTTGGGAAACCCACACTTGTATTAAGTACAAACACTTAGTATATGGATAATCAAACACACTCTCTGTCAGCCCACACAGATGTCCTCAGCACTCATTCACCATGTTTCCATAGAAGCCCTCACATCACAGAAAAAAAGGGTTTGTCCTTAACCTGTAAAGACCACCTTAAAGACTCAATTCAAAAAAATTTCTACAGAAAAACAGATCTTGTTCAGGGATTTTTTTCCTGCACACTTTATACATCAGTGCTGTGCACAATGCTGAAAGTATGAGAGAGAACACATGGTCCTAAAAGCTGTATGTTCCAAATTATACAGTCATGCTGTGTGAATATTTACAGTAACAAAGAAAACAAAGAAGCCTCCCACTCTTCTTCAAACCTTGCCTATTGGAAGCTCTGCTGACTTAAATATATAATCATACAAAACCAACAAAATCATCACTAACAATGCAGGAAATTGGGTCAGTCCAGCTGCTGAAAGTCTGCTTGATGAATCTCCTTGGCCTAAACCTGTAATTCAGTTTGAGAACTGAAAGCAAAGTTGTTCAAGTTTTGAGACAGTATTAAGTAAATAAAAAACTCCAAACAAACAAAAAAACCTAGTCCTATTAAAGACTTTATTAGTTGGTAATAATATAAAAAAGGATTAAAAAATTAGGTGGTATAATATAAAAGTATGGCTACAAGACCAACTACTCTACCTGCTCCATTTAACTGCAAAAGCTACATGGACAGAATAGCCCTTCTGAAGGACAGACAATTTAGTTTTTGTGGGCAACACAAAGGGTGAAAAAGTAACAAAAAGACTTATTTTCTAGCACAAATCACTGAGCTTTGGTTGATTCAATTGGACTGACACAGGGTAATGTTAACTATATAGAACGGATCTTAATTCCAGTTATAACTAACATGGAAGTCATAGATTCAAAGATACACCTAAAAGCAAATTAAATACATGTTCACACAAAAAAAAAACCCCAAACAAACAAACAAAAGTGAAACCAAATGCAACAAAAACAAAAGCAAAAAAGCCAAAAGCAACAACAAAGAACAAACAAACAAAAAAAAAAACCACAAACCAAAACAACCTAAGACCGAGGAGCAGGAGGAAAAGAATCACTGAAAATCAAGAAACAAAAATTCCTGATAGACACCAGCTTTTTACAGTGTGAAACTAACCAAGTCAAAAGTTGATACCAGCTAACATCAGACGCCCGACTTCAATTCCACTTCACACCAAGGACCTTGGTCAAATCCTCAGTTTGCATGTACTGCAGAAGTCCACAGACCTACATGGACTTAATCACCTGCAATTCCCAGTGAAAAGGGACATCATACAATGGTGATTGCTTTTCCAAATGTCACCAGTAACTTGTCAAAAGTATTTGCTATTTACTTTCATCTTTATTTTCTTTTCAAATGCAAACCAGAAATTATTTTTCTTTCCAGATTTCTGACAAAATCTGACTTTCAGCTGGAGGTTGGGACTTGTCATTATGTCAACTGTAACTGTTTAAAGGAAACCAAAATAGGAAGTATTTAAGGTAAATAAAATAAAGGGGGAGTATTGATCCTCTACTTAAATGTTTCACCACCTCAGATACACCCACCGGGAAGTTACTACAGTGTTTTATTTGTAGTTTTAATCTTCCAGAAGATTCAAAAATATGTTTCCCTACAGGGCTTTAGAGAGGACTGAACAAATTCCAATCCTCTTCCTTTCTGCCCACTTCAGGGGCCACACTCTGTGATATTATCCCAAATATATCTCAGTGTCTCGGTCATTTGTTGCTGAGTGATCAACTGTATAAGTACAGCAACTGTGCAGGTGCTGCAGCACCTCTTTTTTAATCTGTTTATCTGTCCTTCTCTTCCTACAGCATGTTCTTCAACACCTTCACCATTTCCGTAACATGATTGGAAGGACTGGGCTGTATGTTTTCTCTCTTCAAAACACACAGGCTGTGCAAAAAAAGACACGGGTTTGGGAGAAGGAATGAAGATGGACGTATTTCATGCATGACTTTGGTAGACAAAATTTTATTTAATTACTTTTTCTTAAACAGTGAAGTCTCACAATGTATCAGCCTTCATCATAAATCGAAAAAACATTAATTGACTTGGAAAGAATTTAGTTGCTCTCGGTATTCACATAAACAATAGCCACAGAACTGG
The DNA here is from genome assembly GCA_013390005.1 of Calyptomena viridis. NCBI lineage: Eukaryota > Metazoa > Chordata > Aves > Passeriformes > Eurylaimidae > Calyptomena > Calyptomena viridis. The sequence goes on along the minus strand of WEIV01010148.1, from coordinate 190,299 downwards.
AAGTTAGTTTGCCAATAACACAAAGAAAAAAGAGAATCCTGGGATAACAATTCAATTCCCACTTCAATCCCCTCACCCAAAGGGCTCAGCACAATGTCTTTCCAGGCCACTCAGTTTACCACTCAGAGAGAAACAAGGAAACAATCCACATCAGCAGTAAGCAACATCTCTGTTACCAGTCTGATCCATTATGTGAATTCTAATAGCTTCTGCAGATTGTCATTTCTACTCTTTAAAAAGCCATTCACTGAGGCCTAAAGTTCAAATGCAATTATCCACTCAGGATGTTATTTTAGATCAATAAATTGATCACAACTATTCACGTACCTGATGCAGGAATGGGAGCTCAGAGCACTCGATGTGATCCCACTTGACAAGGTGGCCTTTCTGCAACCAGTAAACTGGGGACCTGCAAAACAAGAGCCTGTGTCTCAGCAGCTACGTCTTTTACAAAATACAAGGAAAACAGCTCTCTCTAAGCATGCCTTTGGGAAGGACACACACACGCACTCACCACCAATTAACTACTCTAAAATCACTAGACTGAAACCTAATAGAGAACAACCTGGCAAGGTATAGAGTCTTCATTAGTGTGACTTGTAAAGGGACAGTGCATGAAACCCATAGCTTGGCTCATGAAGTCATCAAAATGACAACATCCATTGATGGCAGCAGGAGCAGAGCAAAGGGGAGACATCATGTTCTCAGGCTGGTGGGATCAAGCCCTTCACTCTCAATGGGATTTAAGCTCCTTCCTTTCTCCCATGGGAACTTCTGAACATCCCACACAGCATGGTTCCACTTAGGCCCATGTTCAAGCACTTCATTAGAACAGGGCAGCATTATCAGCTTCTTTGCATAATCTGAATCCCATTAAACACTGGATAAGATATGAGCACTTCATCCCATTAAACACCAAATCAGATATGAGCACTTCAAGGACTTGAGATTCAAAAAAGACACATACATAAATTCTACACATCCAGAATATAAATCCAGTATTGGGGGAGGAGGAGTTGGTTGAAAAACAGAAAATACAATAAACAAAACAGAATAATTAAAAATCAGCTTCCTAAATTCAAAACGTTTTCATAAAATTCAGAGCATTAGACTCTACTACATGATAATGTAATAAAGGGCTTCTTAAAAAGTTATGCTTTTTATCTTTTTTTGTATAACCACAAAACTAATTTTTTTATTTATATTTTTAAAAGAAGTCTGAGCTCTCCTCAAAATCTCATGCATACAGAAATTAAAGGGGTTCTAATGAACTAAGAATAATTTTAAAATACCAACAGAAGAGCAAATCAATAGAACAGGTGTCATTAGTGGGAACATAATGAACACAAAAATGAGATGACTGCACATTGCACCAGAGGAGACAAGACAGCTGGAAAATTAAACCTCCATTCCAGGTCAAGTCATTAGCCACACAATGCTCTGTATTAAAACTTAGTTACACAGAATCTCAGACTGGTTGAGGTTGGAAGGGATGCTTCGAGGACATCTGATCCAACCATCCAAGCAGGGGCACTTGGAGCCAGCTGCCCAGCTTTTAAAGATCTCCAAGGATGGAGGCTGCACAACCTCCCTGGGCAGCCTGTGCCAGCACTCAGTCACCCTCACAGCACAGTTTTCCCTGACATTGAGACAGAACTTGTTTTCAGTTTGTGCCTGTCACCGGGCACCACTGAGAAGAGCCTGGCTCCAAACTTCTTTGCACCCTTTCTTCAGCTATTTATATATATTGGCAAGATTCCCTCTGAGTCTTCTCCTCTCAAAACCAAATAGTCCCAGCTCTCTCCTCTCAGCCCCTCTTCATATCAGAGATGCTCCAGTCCATTAATCATCTTTGTGGCACTTCACTTCCATCAGTGATAAGGTTTACATACAAACGCACACTGCTTCTAAACTACCCATGAAGTCTTCTCAAAGTCCACATGCAATGGGCACCGTGCAGATGTTAGATCTTGTTCTAATGCAAAGAGCCTGGTAATCAACACTGACAGCTTGCTACCAGCAGGTTTTAGTAAAAAGGCGGCTTCGTGACACTTCCCTTGCTCCAGGAGCCCAGAGAACTTGAGAAAAAAATGATATATCAAGTGCTATGGCTCCACTCACACTTCTCACCTCCTATCACCCCAATTATGCATGGGCTGAAAGGCTTTGAAGGGAAAGCTTTTCAGAGAAGAATGTTATAAGCAGAATAGCATGAGTTTTTATGCCAGTGCAATGACTGCCATAGTTATTAAGGCAGAATTAGTACACTTGGAGTGACAAAAACCATCAGGAATAGACAATTAAGAGTTCAGACTAATCCTCAAAGACAAGATACTTAAAGACCTAACAGCCCGATTGAAACCAGTGAGATCAGAGAGCGGTTTAACTCTTTCAAAAGGCCTACAAGGCCTTTGATGCTTATTTTCCCAGTAGGCTTTCCTTGCCTTTGGTTCAAAGTCATCCAAAAGGGTGAACTTCAAACACCTGTTTCAAGTGAAGAGGATGACACTGGAGGATGTCTTTTATTTAACCAGACAGACTCCACAGGAACCAACACAGATGTTCAGCACTCCCATCTTCTAATACATGAGTTTAAAAAAAAAAAAACAAAAAAAAACCACAACTGCGTGGTCTAATTACTGAACAAATGAAATACATTAATTAGATTAGACAGACAGAAGAAGTAAGGCCATTCCTTCCCTTTTAAGCACGCTCTCAATCCAAGAGAAGTAACGAGAAGGAAAAAAATTATCTATTGCATAAATTAAACAAGTACCACATTAGAAGATCTTTCAAGTAGGAAGTAATCCTGTATGGGAAAGGAGACTACAAACTACTGATTGCATCAATGTGTCTTTACTCACTTTTGAACACTCCTGTTGTTTAGAACAGCATTACTGTGTCAGGCATGGAGACTAGGGTGCCATGCCAGGTGCTGCCTTCCCTCCTAACATCTTCAATCCGAATTGCACCCATACTACAGGAACAGATTATTCACAATTGGAAAAATGCAGAACTGGAAAAACTCTATTGCCCAGCAGCTTTTAAGAGAGAACTTTCTAGAAATGACGCATGAATAGGTATCATCTTGGGAGAATTCTCTGTATTAAAAAGGACCTCATTGGGGCAAATGTGTCTTTTTTTTCATTTCCAGCTTATTAGAATGAATAGAATCTCACACTTGTTCCAGTTTCAAATGGCAAAAGCAGCAAAACAAAACAAAAAAAATTGAGTAAAATTAAACTTGAAGGACTTGTTTCTACAATGTTTCTGCCTTGTTTCCAATCCAAGAAACTGCTTGTGTGTTTTATGTATCACTTGATCTAGCTTGATTTATAACCTTAGAGAGAGAATTTGCTTGACCTAGTGATCTTTCTTAGAGATCACCATAACTTTAATGCCTTTGCTGTAAATCCTTTTGTATTTTAGCACAGAGGTCTACATATAACGATCGAACTGACCAGGCACATAGCCCAGAAATAAATTCTGAACTTTTGCCTGAAGCAGAGGAGCAGCTCTACTGCCCAAGTAAAGAAACATATCTATAGGCAACATTACTAAAATCTAAAATTTAATAAACTAATAAAATTAAAATAAATAACATTAACAACATCTACATCATCAATAAAATCTAAAATGGAATTCTTCCCTTTTCATTGTTTTCAATTTTTTTGTTTTATGAACTTATTTTTTCATGTCTGCCAGAAAACCAGACTACTAAGGGATGTCAGCACCCATTTTGTTGAAAATTTCTAAAACCATACCGGCCCCATCAAAATATTGACCACAAAGTTCTTCTTTAAACTTTTCCATTTAACTTTCGAAGGATAAAAAACTCGAGATCTCTTTGTTGTTATAATCTGGAAGGCTCTGCTAGCCCATCACTTCAGCTGTTGATTGTTCACTGAGGTTAACTCACATTATTGCAGATAACAAGCTCAAAGCCTGTGCAACTTCAGGCTTATTTGACATCAATCACACTGACTTTTCAAACTACTGCTACAGAAGTACCCTTCAACAAAAAAATTAAGCTTCTGAACTTATGATTACGTATTCAGCCTAACTAGTTCCAGTTAAAGCAAAAGAGACATAAGGTCAAAAAATATTTCTGTCCTCTTCCTTTGCTTGGTGTTTGTTTAAATTCTGCCTGTCCTGGAAGGAGGAAAGCACTGAAAATGTTTTGATAATTTAATTAGAAGGTTTTATTTAACAGTACTGCGTTCAGTGCTTTCTTTAATATTATAAAATAACACTCTAGGAACATACCTAGCTGATTTTTTCCATGAATGTTTCAATAGCATTCTTAAAAATGCATACCCAGTGCTGACACTGAAACACATCCAATCGTCTTAGAATCATAAATAATTTCTTTAAAAGCCTCATACAAAGGCAGATTCCCTGCTCTTCAGCAGCCACTCCAACTGATGAAGGGAGCTCAGCTTCCACAGGGAAGAAAAAAGTATCACAAATGAAAACCAGGAATCTGAAGGGCAGTGGTAGTACAGCCAAGGTTAAGCAGATCAGATTAAATTAATTGTATTTCCACCATGCCCTAAAGGCAACTAACAGGGCATTCTCTGTCCTGGGAGGGAAGACCTCTCTAGGCTCAAGATCTCCTTGCCCTGGTACCCAAGGTTTGGCCCTGGCCAAAATTCAGGATTAAGAGCAGGTCTGAGTCAGCTGACAAGGACACACAGGCAACTGAAAGGAGTGGGGAACACTCCAAATGTGGATTAGAAAATATTTGAACATCAGCAACATGAGCCACAGTCCTTGCCCTTGAAACTGGAGAGAAGCTTTAACTAGTGTAACTTTTGCAAGTAGCTTCCACCTGAGAGTGTGTTTTTAAGCAACAAGGGTTACGTGCCACCACCATCACCATTCTCTCGTACACACACACACAGACATTCCTAACACAACAGTCAGATAATCATTACTTCCTCATATTCCCTGACGTATAAGACTCCTTACCAAGACAAGGCTTGTCAGAAAACAATTTTTTTAAAAAATACTGTCACACTGAAGGCTCTATTTTTCACCAGGATTCAAAAGTGATGCATTTTTCAGTCCTTTGTGAGACATTTCCTTTCAGCATTATTAATTGGATTATTTTCTTTTTAAGGGGAGAATGAGTGACAAAATGCTTCTACTATCAATAAAGAACCACTAATTCTGACATTTCTGTGGGAAAAGTGACTACCAAAAAAGTAATTTTGACATAACTTGATGGCTGGCTCACTGACAACACACCCCGGCAGCCCCATCGTGTCCATGGAAGTGCCCACACAGTGCTGTCTGCTCCCTCAAGACAGCATCATCTACAATGCCTACAACCAAAAGACAGTTTAAAGCCTGAGATATCAAAAGTCAATTGAATCTGGAATTCCTCAGGGTATGGCATCCTGTAGCTGATTTTTGCCTTCTCCATATATCCTCTTTTCGCTATTTGCAGAGATCCTCAGGGATCACATTTCTCTGCTCTGCATCTCCTGGAGCACCAGAGCAGAAAAAGAAAAGGACTGAATTTTCTTTCTTTCTTTCCCTTGACAGAAATACCTCTACTCCTGACGGGCTGCACGGTATCAGAATGCTGCAGTCTACTATTTGACAAGAGAAGACAAGAATGATGAGCTTCAGAGCCTCCCAAATCCAACACAGCCATCTAAATATGTTATCCCTTGCACTGCATATTAGCTTGGCACAGAAATGATTTGTGCCAAGCCTGTATACAGATTGTTCACAAGTAAATAAGATTAGAGCTGAGGCTGGGAAAACTGATTGCACAAATAATAAATTCCATCAGCTCAAACAGAGATCGGTACCATGGAGAATAGGACAGTTCTGATTGATGAGAAGTCACCCAGCTTCACCCTCGAGCAACTCATGTAGCTGAGGTATTCAAGAGAATAAATCCATACTTGATCTTCTCATATTTCCTCATCAGATATAATTTAGTAACAAGTATGCTTAAACTGTCCAGAGGACAGCACAGTTCTGAGGGAAACAAAACCTTACATCTGGCTCCTGAAGGTCGCAGGACCAGATACAGAAATGAGACTGCCAGGAAGTGAAGATATTACTCCCATCTTCAGAGACACAGCAGACTTCAGAAAAATGACAGGGGCCTTTCGCAATACATTTAAACTTCAACATGTGAAATCAGAAAGACTATAAAATGCCAAGACAATTCAATCTTTTGCTTTTGCTTACAAAGAGCAAGCCATTTATCTAAAGAACACTTGAGGGGTTTTGATCTTATCTGATACTTGGAAGGCATTTAAAATAATAGGACAAAGCAGGTAAATCCTGTATTCCAGTACATGACTTCAGACCTCTGAGAGCAGGGACAGATATACAGGTGAGAACAAGGAGGAAATCAGTGTAGGATCATACCTGCCCTCCTCTCCAGCTTCCATTGACAACTGAACTACTGTGATTCATCCCTAACAGCAACTGTGGCAAGGGTAAACTTACCAGGAATTCACCGATTGTCAGTTCCACAATACCCAGCACTGCTGCTGGCAACGGGAGTTTTCAGAGAATTTCTCAGATACAAGGCACTGAAATGAAAGAGTTGTGATGCCTTCTGCTTGCACGTGGGGATCACTTTCTGTCTGGCCTCTGCTCAACAAACTGGTGATCAAGATTTCATCCTCTCGCAGCTATGCCTGCTTTGGTTGGGTTTTTTTTTTGCTCTGTGACTAGATAGAAGCATTTAAAACACAGAAAGTTTCAACCTGTGGTTGAATGCACAATTTTCACTGCTATTATATAGTACCACACCAGAGATGAACTCTTTCTTTCCTGTGAGGATACACAACACTCACAAACATTGAGATAAATTCAAATGAAGGTTTTTTCATTTGCCTGGCTCTCGTAAGCTTTTTCCATTTTCAGGCTGGAACGTCAAGTTTAAAAAAAAAAAAAAGAAACATGGCGGGGAAGGGAGAAAAAAATCCCTGCCAAAAGCAACTAAGCCCTGACAAGTGCCATATTCATCTCAGGAACAACTCATTTGCTATGGAGGTGCAATAAATATTAAGCCTTTGGGCTTTACCTGGTTTGTACAGACTTGGGCCTGGCCCTCTCCCTCTAGTTTGCTGACCTGAAATGCAACACCCCAGCCTGATCTTGGACCTTCCTCATCTCCAAGCACTACATCACTGCACTTTTGGCCATGAAAACTGCTGGGGGACTTGGGGCAATGAAACAACTTTGCCAGTACATTCAAGTTTTCTAAGTCTTAAAAGCTCCTCAAGGAAAAAAAATCATACTCCCTCCCAGCTCTAAATATAACCTGCCATGCAAACTTACACAAGTATAAAAAGCTTTCTGCAATATTGCAGAAATACTGCAAGGTGATCCCTTTTCATTTAAGTTGTTCTGTAGCAATACTTCCCGATTCTTTCTCCTTTGCCACAAAGTAAATCATTGAAAATTCTGCCACAAACCCACAACAGTTAAATTGCCCACTTACCTTTCTCTATTATCTAAGTTGCATTAATTATGTTCAGCTTAATGGAAGTAATTATTTAATTAGTACAAACTGCTCTTCACCTACATACTCATGCAGAAACATTTTAAGTTACACACAGGCCAATTACCTGCTGAATTGCACAGCACCTCATCACAAAGATATTAAAAGTGCAACAGAAAATTCCTTAGACAGTACACAGATTTTGTTTTCAGAAAGCTGTGATGCCAGTGGAATGAAACTCAGAGGGTTGACACATACAGCTTTGCAACAGCTGCCCTTACATTAACTGGTTTAGAAATCAATAAATTATTCTTCATTTCCTCCACCAATATTAATACTGTGACTGCTACTAATATGTGCATAGTACTGGACTGGATGTGATTCCCTCTTCAGTGAGAGCTGAGTACCCTCACACATGCACATATACTCAGAGACAGCACTTTTTCTAACAAGCACACAACTAGATGGCAAACACAAAAGACAGGAGGAAGAAGGCTGGCCTACGTATCTCTCTTAACTTAAGCTTTGAACTTATGAGTTCAGGTACTTGACTAAAACTCCATAGCATCAGTGTGGCCCTAAGTGACTCAATCAAGCTTGTACTGCAGTGTGACTCTAGTCTTCGACTTCCAGCTTTCTGCCTTTCTCACAAAATCATCTGGACAATGGCAAACAACCCTTCCCAGAGAAGTAACTCTTATGACAGCACTTTCTCTTAGCTGTGTGCACACACCCTGCTGAGCTGCACCTGACCATTGAAGGACATTCTGATGGCATGGGTCCCACCAGACACCATTAAGGAGAAGTTTGATCACTTCCTAAATAAAAAGGAAGAGCTCAGGCTGAGAGTCCATTGCCTGTAACTAGATGGAGACTTGAGATGGCAGCACTGCCACCTGGGAGGAAGCCTGAGTCCCAGACCTGGAGAGCCTCCAGAGTACAGATACGAGAGACAGGGACACTTAAATTGTTGCACTGTTTGCCATGAAGAGGGACTACATAACCCCTTGATCAGGAGGCAGGAAGGAGTGCAGTGGTATGCCAAGGCTTGTACAGCACCAAAGGCTACTCAGTAAGGCTGTCAGAACTCAGGACACCAGGAACAGAGAGCTCCTGTGGGGAACAAGAGCCTCCAGTAAGCATGGAAGAGCCAGAAGCATTGGTAATCCATATGTAACTGATGCAGAAGGTCACAGAAAGGGAAATGTTAGTTAATGTTGGCCTGGTAATCACTTACTGAGCAATCCTGAGGGTAAAGAGGTTTTATCTATATAGACACTTAAGACACTCCACTGAAGTTAATGAATTTTGCTAGATAATTATTTTCATTAATGCTTTTAAAAATACACTTCTCCTACCCTATACAGACAACCATGCTTGGTAAGTTTATGGAGGCAGACAGAGTTTAAAAACACCCTCTTGAAAAACAGGTACCTCATGTGAAGGACAGAGAAGACAATGAAAAGCTGAGACTTTATCTGGCTGGAATCCAGATTGCCAGGAGACAGAATGGCCATTCTTATAGATCATGTAGAATGGTCAAAAAATGTATTTCAAATGAGCTATTGGCCATGTGGAGGTCCGATGGAAAGGCCAAGACATTTATCAAACTCCTCTGCTGACCTCCAGAGCATTTATAATCAGATCACATGACAGAACCTTAACCTATTTAAAAGCAGAACAAATCCACACATGATGCTGATGCTCCCACCACCCTCCTACGAGGATGGATCACAGCATAAAATGTGCAGAGCTCCCGTGGGCCTCCTGAGTGACATGAGAAATCAATGACAAATATACCCAGACCTCAGTTTTTAGAGGGCTGCACGTCAGCTGAGGATGAACTGAGAAGGGACTGACAAGAGTTGAAAAAAACCAACTCATACTCTTTGCTTTGCAAAGCAACTCCTCACACCTCACTGGTAACTTCTCATCAGCAGTGACCATGTGGGAGCACATGGTCATTTTGTACTGCACATGTGCTGAGCACAAAGCTGGAAGAGTCTCAGCACCCAAGGGCCCATGGCCTGATGAAATGACAACACTGGTGGAGCTCCCAGGCTGAGGAAGCATTATGTAATGGGACAGAGGACGAGGATCCCAAGGAGGATCATCAGAACTATCAGCCATGCTGACCCTCCAGATTGAAGCCAACTAATCCACATAGGAACACCAAAAGTTTGCCTCTCCTTCCTCTTCATTGAAATGATTTCTAGGAATTAGCAGGCCTCCAAAATTTTGTTTTAAACAGCAACTTATTTACATTCCACTAAAAATATAGAAATATAAAAAGCGTAACTGCCATTCTGCTCAGAGGGTGCTGAAAAATTAAAATCCTTTTTTTCATCAGAGTGAGCCAAAAATATTGTAATGCCAAGTGTGGTTCTAAAGATGCAGACAAGATAAGTAGAATAACATAATCTATTGGAGCATAATACTTTAACAAACTACAGATACATCTGACCTCACATTAATTGACTAACAAATCACTGACGAGCAGGGAAATGAAGGCCAGAATGAGGAAATTTCTTCTCTCACTTCCTATCACCTTCACCAGCACATCCTCTAATGATCTCAGGGTTGCATTTTACAGGATGATAAAAAAGGAAAGGCAGACAATTCAAAATTTATGAGGAGCCAAGGGACCCTACTGAGCATCACCTTTCTTGTTTCCTTTCTCATGCCACTGGTATAAATTGGGTTCACAGTCTTCTCCCTCACTTAACAACCCTATGTATCTTGCATTCATATATCTCTCCCTATCTGCTAGCTTTGAACACAATTTACCAACATTCACTTCTTCAGCTGCCTTTCTCCCTCCAGAGTTCTCTGTACAGTCCTAAGGGAGCTCAGGAAAACACATATTCTACTGTTTTATGTTCCCAGGTCCCTCATCCTTCCTTGGGCCGGAGAGGACCAGGTGGGACACTCTCCATTAGAGGCTTAAAAGGGCTGCTATTTAAACTTAGACGCTCACAGTAATAGAAGTGACTTGCTGGTACCACCAAAGGCTCAGGAGCATAAAATGAAAGATAAGTCAAAGCCAAGCTTTTTCCTGCACAAAAGCATTGTACATAGGAATCAGACCAAAAGGGTTGTTTTTTAAGAGATAATGACAGTATAAAAATGCAAACGTTCTTTTTCCTGTCAGGTATTTGTTTCTCATTTCCTGGGTTTTCTGTATATGTTCTACAGCATTTAAATGTAGCTGTTGGAGCCTCAAAAGCACAAAGGTACCTAATACAATATTCCCATTAAGTTCCTGTAATAAATGCCTCAGAGCCATTTGACTGAAGGGAAGAAGCAGAAACATTTACCATCAGGTGGCCTTCTCAGCTACAGCTATAGAAATCTGCATCACAAGCATCAGCACTCTAGTGCTATTTGCAAAAGCCAAGTCTGCCAGGGCTGAAAATAGTATTCAGGAGCAATAAAAACCACTGACTGTGGGCTCATAGTGAAGGCAAACCATTTGGATAACAACTTCCAGCAACAACTGAGATGACAATTCCTCTATGGAACCAGTCAACACTCAGCGTCTGTTAACAGCCAAGAGGCTCTGAAGACACCCATCTTTTACAGAGATTTCAACCCTTCTGTCCTTCAAAGCAGAGAAAGAAACTGTAGCAAAACCAAATTGAAAGGTAAGGTGCCAAACCCAAAGAAAACTGAAGCTCAAGAGAGGTGACCATGTGGCTTCCTGATACAGGCAGGACTCGTAACGCTCTGCTAGGTGTCATATACAGAGGGTTATACAAAGATGTGGACAGACAAAGCAGCATACAGGAGTTAAGTAAAGCAGCATGCAAAACTTGTTCCAAGATACTTTCTAACCCAGAGGGTAACCTGGACTGGGGCTATATTTCTATTAAGAAGAGAAGGTAAGGAAAGAGACAGCATTTCCTAAGTAATATTTATTTGCATTATAATACTTAGAAAGTCTTGTTTCCTCAAATAAAGATGAAACTGAACAGCAAGACAAAGTTGTTCCAATTCTGTCTCAGCTTCAACGTTCTTGTTAATCTGTCCTATATACAAAAGTTTGATGTCAGCTCTTTCTGGACCCTTGCTACAAGTAATTCCCTGACTGCTCATAAGCCTGCCTGCCAGTACCAGGGATGCTTCTTGTGTTTTTCTTCTCTCTGACACTCTTTCAAATACTTATTCCAGCAACAGATCTCAAACTGCAACTGGCCTTGCATAAGGAGGAAGGTATCACATAAGGCCAGTTCTTCAACACAATACCATGCAAAATGCACTTAGTAAACTACTGCAGTAAAACACATTGAGTTCAGTTTGAACAGAAAAGGGGAAAACTTCCAAGTTCCTAAGTAGATCTCTAATAACAGCAAAATGTAAAATTTAACCTCAGGAAAGATGCAGATTATGATCCTGGCCTTTAAAGTCACAAACAGTGCCAAACTAATGCATTATTTTCAAAGTACAAAGTCATTTGAGCATTTAACACTACTTGAAGAGCAATAAGCCCTATTTTGTTAGAAAAGAATAACATCTTTAATTCAGCTTTTAAAAAGCAACCAGGATTTTACAAGGCTAAATTCCTAACATTACTTGAAATTAAGACCTTTTAAATAATTTCATGTTATACATCATTAAGCTGAAGTATTCAAAACCAAAGTAGAGAACAAAGCACAGGGAGATAAAATGATCTGCCCAAGGTCACCTGAAAATTTTTCTGAGAGGCAAGAAGAGAAGCTAATTTTTGACAAGTCTCTATGCCCTGACCAGAAAGTCTTTCCTCTAACACTGGATCTTGGGATGATTAGGATCACATGCAGATAAAAAGGATACTTATTTCTCTAATAGCTGTGTTCATCCCTGAAAAACGCAAGCAGGTGTCTCCTGACTTACCCAAGCCAACAAAATTTGGGTGTGCACAAATCAGGAATGAGTCTGTTTAGTGCTAAGGCTGTGCTCTGTCCCTAAAACAGAATGTTATCTTGGGTGGAATAAATGTCCTCATCACATTTATAATTTCATTATAAATCAAATCAATTTTGGGATTGTAAAATAAGCCTGTCCAGAATTTTGATGAACCACGTGACATGTCTTCCAAGGAGTCTATTGTTAAAGATGCCTTTTTACTGGAATTTCAATAATTAATCAGGTTTTAGGGTAGTTTTATTTCTGTGTGGCTTACCCTTTGATGATCTAATTTACATTTATAATGATCCATTCCCTTGTGGATTAATTGCTCATGTTATTTTCTCTATTAATCAGACGTCAACATTTGCATTACAGATGACTGTTTGCATTATTTTCACACTACTAAATCTGACAGCATGGTACTAATGATAAATACTTTCCTCATTTCTAGAGGTGAATTACTGTCTCAGTCCTTTTAAACAAAGGCATTATTAGGTTCTTACCACTCTTTTGAAGTAGGCTGGTCATTCTGTGATACCATCCACATATATTTCTTATTATGTCTAAGAAATAATTTTTTTCTGCAAACCACTTGGTCCACCCATTGCTGTCAAACAAGCCCTGAGCAAAGGGCAAAGAGTTATGAATCTGATGCCATCATAGACTTCTTTCCTAGATCCCTATGTACGTTTAGAAAAGTTTCACACCTTCCAGCTACTCATTGCAACTGCTTTCTGGATGTTCCCCACAGTATTGCCTGAAAAACTGGTTTTTGTAAAAATTGCTTACTTACATTTAGGAAAAAGACATTTTTTGTTGTAGTACAAAACAACACAAATCATTGACCTGAACTAGGCCACCTGATTGTGCCTGGAGCAGTTCAGGAAGTACTCACACACACTGCTCTGTTCACAGACCTTTGGCAGGTAACCTGTGAACAGTCACCTCCTTCCCAGCTCAGCCAGGTCCAAAGGAACACATCTGGACCTTGGAGGAACTGCAGTCCACACCTCTGCTACCAGATGGGTGACATTACATTTAGCCTTGAAGACTTGCTCATGATCATCTTCCCAGACATGACTGAAGACACACCGGCCAACAAGGAGAGGAGGAAGAGCCTGGTTACCCCACTTCCCACACTTCGCAGCTGCATCCTCACTTACCTGGAAGGAACTGGAAGCAATAGCAGCTCCAGTTATACTCTGTCTGAGCTGCTACTCTGACATGGGGAGGTTTGGGCATGGTAGGGTTGTTCTTTGTACAGGAACAATGGGGCACTTCACGAGTCCCAAACACTCTCACATACAAGTACAGCAAGGCCATACTACATCAGATTATTAAGAGACATGCTGTTTCTATATAGAAGCATCCCTGGCCCCTCTAGGTCAGCAGCTTCAACAGACTTGCTATCCTTCAAGTAAACACTTGCTAAGCCCTGCAAGTTTCCACTTCTACAATGGCAGAGAACAGCTTGGACACGTGGAATACGTACGCCTGTGTCACAAGCATGAACAAATGGTGCATCAGAAGCAAACATGGTGGTAGCCACACTTTATCCAGCACAAGATAAAATTCCCAGTGGATCTGTCATGCACACCTGAAACTCCTCAGCTGCAGAGTCCCTCTTCTCCTCAGTATCCTTTAACCAGCACTACAACTGCTGCCTTGAAATCTGTCACAAAGGAAGCAGTCCAGTGCTTCCACAGAGGTGTCCAAGCCATTTTTTTCATTCTGGGATAGTTAGTGTTTCCTTTGTGTGACTCCAGTCAGACAGGGAGGAATAAATACTTCCTGTACTCATTGCTACACAGGAACCTTTTCCCAACCCAATCAAAGAAAAAGTCCATTCTATCTTATGGCAGCACTGTCCGCACAACTAGGAGTGTCAGTTGCGGAGTTCAAGAATAAGTGACTCTTAAGGAGATATCTGGAATCTGCATAGCAACACTGACAGGCTATCTTAGGAGGAAAGACAAATCGAAGGAGATCTCTTACATCTTAAAGTGATTAAGCCCTTTATAACACCTGTTCGATTCCTTACTAAGCTCCTGCCCTAGGGCCAAAATACAACCCATTCCGTTCCCAAACAGCATTATTTTTGTCTGCAGGCATAAGGTGGGCTGTTTATAGTGTAAAGTATGTTTTAGGTAAGTAAACGTTTCAAAGTAGTTCTCAGTGAGAACACCTTCAAATCAACCTGTTCAGCATAAGGCACTTGCTGCAAGACATGAAGTATTAAAATACTGGATGATAGAGGCTCAACTAGGCAATATCTGGGAATGTTACTTCGATAATTCATTCACAGAATGCGCTCATTTTCCAGCCCATGAATACAATCCCTCCCTTGACTTCATGGTCTGGTTAGTAAAGCTCAGCAACTCTATTCATTTTGGACACAAATAATACCTTCCTATCTGCTGGCAGCTGTTGTGTAGAAGGCTGCTCAATTCGGAGCATAAAGCTTTTCATACATATTCCATTCTTTGTAGCATACTGTTGGAATTATGTCATTCCCATACTGTATCAGTTCTTCCTTGTGTCTTCATACCCTTTAAATTACACCTTTAGTCTTGCATCATATTCCTGGGGTCATTAAATACCTGAACAGTAAACATTCCTATTCTCTACCACAAGAGATCAGAGAGCAAATTATTCAAGGCAGGTCAGAGTGGCC
This sequence comes from Calyptomena viridis, assembly GCA_013390005.1. Lineage (NCBI taxonomy): Eukaryota > Metazoa > Chordata > Aves > Passeriformes > Eurylaimidae > Calyptomena > Calyptomena viridis. Next base: position 175,261 of record WEIV01010148.1, on the reverse strand, counting down.
CCCTTTAACAAGAAATGAAAGTCTGGACTTTGTGCGCAGCTCCAAAACTTGTGCTACTGAGCTGCCATAATGACATATTACATCCCATTAATCTGCAATTAAACACTGACAGAGACTGTCAATCTAATACCCTGTCCATTCAGCAGAACTAAATGTACCATTTCTGTCTCCAACACCGTTCCTATGACTAAAACTCTTGAAAATAAAGTTAAATGTGGGATTTAATGGAGCAGGGAAGAGTCCAAATTCTGAACTAACAAGGAGTGAGATAAGAGCATTTATAGCCTCACCACATCTGTGAGTGTAAAGCCTGAGAAAACAAAATGACTCTGCAGGAGTATGTGCAAGCACAGAAATCATTTGCTAATATCTACAGCAAACTTGTAGCTGGTTCTCACAAATCCCCCTAGTACCACTGATTTTTTGCTATGTATGTGTTTAGTACACCTGCGAGACATAGTCCTCAGTGCTATCCTGTCTGAAGGGCTCCTTGATATCTATTACACCTGTCCCCAAAGCACACCACATTCCCTGATGGTTCAGCTTAGCTTGGCAGAACATATCAAGTTCAACATTCTATCACACACGCACAGCTGAGATTCAACAGTGTTTGAACACCACTGGAGGCTTTAGATGAGGCATGAGCTAGAGAACAGCTCAGTCCAGGGGATGGAACCCAGGCTGAGACTCCCTGTCTCCCCTGTTGAGACTGCAGAAAGACATTTCCTTTACACTCTGTAGTGCCACTGAAGTTTCTGTCCAGTGATTGCTGCCATCGCTCTGCTGGTGGAAGCATTTGTGCAAGGGCTGCTGGGTCTGCTTTGGGTAAAATCCATCAGGACAGATCAAACCAAAAGCTGCAAATTGTTTACAATAAACTGATAGATCCAGCTTCCTGCAGACTGCTCTGCTGTCAGATCTCTGTGGGATTGTCACTGCCTCAAGCAGTGACGGGTAGTGACATCCTAGCTAACACAGCTGGAGCCAGAAGGGGACATCTGGTAAGAGCTGGAAGCCTCATTCCAGGAAAACGTCTGCTCAGGGGGAAGAGAAGTAGGATCCCAAGTGCTGTTCTAAGTGGAAACTTTATCAACCAAGAGCACACAACTGCTGTCTTAAATGACACCAGGAGGCTGCAGGCTCTCCTGGGCTGTGGGGCTGCTCCAGGGCTGAACTCAGACACAGCATCCAAACTATGTCCCCTGCAGCCAGTGGAGACAGACTTCATCTGAGCATGATTTTTCCACCCTAAAACAAGCACCCAAAATAGCTGGACTGAAGCACTTTCTTGCCTAGATGTTTTAATTTTATACAGCCAGAGACAGATGAGATAAAGGCCACTTGGATGAACTGAGCCCTGCCATAATGGGATTCAGCACTCGGGGCTGCAGCAAAATATGTACATCCACTGAGTGACTTTAGGTTTCCTTTCCAAAAACATTACAACACTCAGTTCCACTTCAGTGCTACTGGACAACTTGTATAGTTGTTTATATTTTCAAAGTATTGAAGAATTTTAAAATTCCAAACCAAATAAAGAATCACAAACACACAAATGACCTCAGTGTTCTTTATAACGTGCCACTCCGGCAGAGCATTAAAAAGCACAGCGGCCACTCCGGAAGAACATGGGAACACCTAACCATTGGAAATGCTGGGTTTGAAACTGGCTCCTGCCCTTCCTGATCTCATACAACTGCTAACTCTTGGCTCCCATGTCCAGGTGAGAACTCAGTAGTAACTGTTTCTTGTGACAGGACTGTCACTTTGCCAATAGCAGGAACATGGCTACAGGCAAAATTAATCCCAGTAAATGAGTTTGCTGAGTACATCTGATTGTCTGGACAGTTATGTTCTTTCTCTCTTTTAATCAGCTACAAATCTTAGGTTTTATCGGGGTTTTTTATCCACAGTATCCGCAGAACAAATATATACATATGCTAGGTGTTTAGGGCTTACAAAAGCACCCGCAATACTTGCCAAGTGAATTTTCATACAGTTGGGATGCTTGCAACTGTCTGCTCACTTCAAGTGCCATGGTCAGAGTTCAGTATCTACCAAACTCCCAACAACTAAGGAACAACCAGATGATGCTTAGACTTGGGCATCTAAGCTTGTGGCACAATAATGGCAAATTTAGAAGCTATTTAAGAGTCTGAGGCAGGGAGGTGACTTTAGGGGGTTTAGGGGGTGTCACGACATGCAGATTTGGACACCTTCACATGAGGGAACACTGCCTGCAGCACTAGACACCAACCTGCAGGGAAGGGCTTGTCAGAGAACAAGAGACAGTGTTGCCAAGTGCATAAGGACCATGGCAGCACAGACCCAGGTGCTCCACCTTACATCACAGCTACTCAAGGCTTGATGTCTCATCAAAAGTCCTTTCACTTGAAAGCTCCTTTATTCACCTGCATGGTGTGGAGGGATGCTCTGCTCCCCTCCAAACATGCCACCAGCTGTACTGACGCCACAGCACAGGGTGTTTGACCATCAGCAGACTCACCACTGCAGTTTCTGCTCCCCAGGTACACAGCATTAAAAGGCCACCTACGTTCTTGACCAGACACTTTTGGAGTAGATTGACAAAGCATGCGCACATCTCTACTTGTTTATTTTTTGTTACAAAAGGAAAGTAAAGGTGTTAAAACAAAAGACCTTGATGATCCCTTCTGCAGCACACTATTAGCTCCCTATGAGATCATAAATCATCCGCCACTAATGGAGAACATCAAGGAAACTAACACCATTTGCATGGTCACCAGAAAAAGAAATGCTTATAAAGTGATAAAAGCCAAATATTTTATGTCTATAAATACACATGTTAAGGCTGCATTATCTAACAAGCTGCCTGACTTTTATGTACTCAAAGAACAAAGGTAGCTACAGCATAGAAAAAATAAGGGTGCAGAGTCCAAAGAGATTTACTTTCTTCCCTTCTCATACTATCTACTTAGACGAAATTTCATTTAGTTTTCATTTTGTCTCACAAAAAAACAGAGATCTGTAACGCTAGGCTGCCAAGAAGATTTTAAGCCAGTCAGGTCTTCCAAGGTCTTCCATGGCCAACCATCCCAAGAGGGTGAGTGGCACAGAAATCTGCTGGAAGGATATTCAAAATATACATTCTCCAATGTAAAAGATTATTTTTTAATATCTTTCCAAAAAATGGTAACACAAAAAGATCTGACAACCATTAGTTCTACTGGAAGACTACAGAACGTGTTCTTCTGTACATAGATCTGAATACTGAAAACTTTAAGATGCCTATTTGACCAAGTATATCACCTATGCAAGAATATGATTTTCAGTGATGGAAAGGAACTCTTAAAATAGCAGAAAGGGTACATTGAGAACAATTCAAGCTAAACCTGGACAAAATGGAAACTGAAGAAAAGTTGAATACATTTTTACAAAGAGTAATTAACTACTGCCACAAATTAATAAACTGCATGGTAGTTTGTTTGTTATTTCAGATCCACAATGAAACCAGTATAGTTCTGACATCACACTCCAGCAGAAGTCAAAAAGTAAGGATCAGGCACAGGAACTGCTGAATTAGGGCCTTCAGTCCAATTAACCAGGAACCCTAGGTGATCATAACACTTCCTCCCAGAAATCTATTAAGCCTGTTTGTATTTATTAGATGATATAGTCTATTTCTACTGAGAGAAGTCTATCCTCCCAAATAAATCAGTACTTCATTATAAGGATGACAGAGCTGTTTAAACATACAGAAAATCAGGACCCAGCCTACAATGGCCCTGATTTATAGCCTACAAACAAAATCAAAAGTCACCCAGTTCCTAGCACAATGCCATACTGTAAGCATTAGCAACAAGGACACAGTCAGCTAAATAAACGTATTTTTAGAATACGTTTATAACCATACTGTGCTAATTGAGTGCATATTTGCAAAATCAATATAATTTACCAGAGAAAAAATGGTGTATTTGGATGCAGATCATTTACATGGCTACTTTCTCCTGACTGCAGGGCCACAGCTGGAAGGCATGGTAGGAAGTACACAGATCATGACCTATATGATGATGTAACAGCATCACCAGCTCTCACAAATAAACCAAAGATCACAGCATTTAGCACTTGCAGGACATTGCAAGAGTCCTTGATGTGAAATGAGTAGTCCCTCCAGCTCTATTATTTTTAGGCCTGCTAATTCAAGCACAGTTCTGTGTACAGCCTTAAAGCAAAATACTCTCCAATTATCTGACTTAGCAATTTTTTTCTTCACAAGGGGCCGACAAAGATCTTTTCCTCTGCAAGACACAACTATGCCAACCAGATTCAAACTCTGTCATTTCTTGCTTTGCAACTTCTGTACTGTTCTCAGTTTTCCTCCAGCATAATTTTTCATTCCACATAACAAAGGGCTCTAAAATACCACAGGAGAAAGAGTGCAAAGGCTGGAGAAGAAAAACTCCAGATCATAAACAAGGTGGATGGTGATTACTTTACCTGTGAAGAAGGAGCACTAGAGGAGTCACTGCCTCAGCCCACAGGGAAGTCTATGAAGGTGAATGCATTTTAATGTGCATTCACAATCACACTATTGACCTCCCGCTCTTGCAAACACAGCATAAAAGTCAAAAGAGAAATTAAATTCAAATTACACTCTTTTAAGAATTTTTGTTCGGTTTTTTTTTAAGGACATCATTAATTAGTTTGATTTGATCTCAAGATCAGCAATGTTGTATGGAACCCTGTCTCCAAGTCACCAAGAAGAGCTTCTACCCTCCATATTAAAGACAGCATCTTACCAAAATATCTGGTTGAGAGATGCATCCCTTCCGATTGTAACTAAGCCAGCAAGCTCCTCTCTCCTATTTGCAAGTGCAAAAGACTATGAGTCTCCTATTTGCATCCATCACAATACCCCTGCATGTCTGCATGTACATGGTAGAATACTACAAGGAAAATTCAGCAGATCCATAGTCAGAGTACTTTGCATTAGCAGTGAGGAGGGGAAGAAGGCCAAAGGGTCAGGTTGGTTTCATTAAAAACCTTCTTAGGATGCTGGACATTCAAGCAGGTGAAGCTGTGAAGCCAGCACTGAGCCTCAAGTCGCTGCAGTTTCTCGTTTGAACGAGCCAGTTTAGCTGCAGCTCACAGCTGCAGTGCAGAGCAGTGATCAACTGAGAGACTTGCTTAGTTTGATATTAAACCTCCTGCCTGCTGAGGTGGGTTAGCCTTGGCTAAGAGCCAAACTCTCTCCCAGGCTCTCACTCTCTCCTCTCAGAAGGATGTGGAAAAATCAGTAAGAATAGGAATAAAAAAGCTTGTGGGTTGAGATAAAGACAGGGAGATTGCTTATCAATTATCATTGCAGGCAAAGCAGGCAAAACAGACAGGACTTGACGAAAATTACTTACTGCCAAGTAAACCAGATGCAGACAATGAGAAACAAAACCAGAAACATTAAAATACCACCTTTCCTCTCCCCTCTTTCAGGCTCAACTTCACTGCTTTTCTCAAGACTCCACCCCTCACTCCAAGAAGCACAAGTGTCGGGGGCTATGGTCAAAGAATCATAGAATGTTTTGGATCAGAAGGGACCTTTAAAGATCATCTCATCCAATGCCTGTGCAATGAGAGGGACACCTTCAACTATACCAGGCTTCTCAGAGCCCTGTCCAATCTGACCCTAAATGTTTCCAGGGATGAGACTTCCACCACCTTTCTGGACAACTTCTTCTAGTGTTTTAGCATGCTCATCATAAAAAACTTCCTTGTATCTGGTCTGCACCTATCCTCTTTTAGTTTAAAACCATTACCCCATGTCCATTTGGGTTAAGGTAATCCTGTAATGATAACAGTAATAAAAAAATAATGCTCCTGTAATTCTAACAGGCCCTACTAAACAGCCTGCCCTCATCTTTTCTATAAGTCACTTTTAAGTATTGAAAGGCTGCAATAAGGTCTCCACAGAGCCTTCTCTTCTCCAGACTGAACAACCCAAACTCCCTCCGCCTGTCCTCATAGGAGAGGTGCTCTTGGATCATTTTTGTGGCCCTTCTCTGGACCCACTCTAACAGGTCTCTGTACTGAGGACCCTGGAGCTGGATGCAGCACTCCAGGTGGGGTCTCACCAGAGTGGAGTAGAGGGGCAAAACCACATCCCTTATCCTCCTGGTCACGCTCCTTTTGATGCAGCCCAGGATACAGTTGTCTTTCTGGGTTGCAAGTGCACATCACTAGCTCACATTGTTTTTCATTTGCAAATAATCCCCCAAATCCTTCTCAACTGAGCTTCCCTCAATCCCTTCATCCCCCTGAGTCTGTATTGATATCAGGGGTTGCCCCAACACAGGTGCAAGATCTTGCACTTCTCATGGTTGAACTTCAAGGGGTTCATATAGACCCACCTCTCGAGCTCATACAGGTCCCTCTGAATTGAATCCCACACTTCATGTGTGTCATCTGCAAATTTGCTGAGACCCCACTGTCTGTGTCATTGATGAAGATATATGGTCAGAATGTAACAGCTCCTCTCTGCTGCTTCTTCATTTTCACACCTTTCCCCTACTCTAGCATTTGCTCTCCTCTGCCAGCAGTTTCTTTGGGAACATCCATCTGTTCCTGTGTGGGTCTTCCACAGGCTGCAAGTAATACCTGTCCATCATGGAGCACCTTCTCTTCCTTCTTCTTCCCTGATTTTGGTGCTCCCTGTGCTCCTTCTCATTCTTTTTTTTCCTCTCCTGCATGGCATTTTTTGCCCTTTCTTAAATATATTTCATGAGAGCCATCCCAGCTGATGGGCTGACCTTTGGCATGCAAGTGTTCCCCTGAACATCTCTGGAGAGGAAATTGAAAATCTGAAATAAAGCAACATAAAATAGACGATCAAAAGGTATTCTAAAAGATTTCAAAATTGTAATATTTTCCTTAAAAAAAGAGCCACACTTTGTTTTTCAAAGGTCGAGCAAACTAGTTTTGCCACTGTCCTGTCTGTGGAATCAGAATGTGGTAAATACACAATGTTGACTGCCAATCAGGTTTTAGAATAAACAAAAATAAATTAGGACCATACTTTTCATTTCAGGAACACAACCTGACAGAGGACCACAGCTGTTCCATTGGCCCAGACCAGATAACTGAAACACATGGGACACACACCATTGTCAAGCCCACACAAAACACTGTGACTAACCAAGGACCCAGCAACACAAAGAGAAAGAAACAGCAGCAGCAACCAAAACTTACTAGAAAAAAAAAAAAAAAATTAAAAAGCATACCAAAGCTAATCATGGTTAAAATCTGCCAGAAAATAATTATGTCTCTAAATGTTTTTTTCTAAATATTTTTAATTAAGTTCTCCTTTGAAAAATGTTCTTATGCACCACCCAGTCCTTCCCCCCACAGGAAGACTGTTCACAGCAAAAGCTGCAAGAGTTGCAGAGAAACAGTCTACAGAAAGAAAACACCAGCCAGTGCTGAGGCTTCCACTCCACTCCCAAAAGGGCACTCACCCCAGAAACCCCACATCTCTCCTAACAATAAGGCTACAGCTGTTCCAAACAAGGACAAGACCTCACTGCATTCCAAAGAAGCAGCATCTTAAGAAACTCAAAGCAGCATCTTTTCAAACTCACTCCATGCTTTCCTGCTTAAATCCCCTATAATCCCCATCCATGCTCAAAGCTATATAGGTGAGCCCTGCAGAGGTGGTCCAAAGCTCACCCAACATGAACTAATGACAGAGCCATCATTAATGGAAGGCCTGTCTAGGGAAAGAGCCCAATACCAGTGAATTTGTACTTCATATGCTCTTCCACTGTCACACATCATGACCGAAATAACAAATTATATATGCAGAATACTGTATTTAAATGCCTTTTCCTCTGCCTGCTCCTTGTCTTCCTTTTCTCAGCACACAGAGTAATTCATCAGAGTGGAATCCTGGGAGGTTTTGACTTCAGTAAACACTTCAGTTTACAGCAAAACCTCAGCAGTTTTGGCAAGTACTTGTACATGTGGACAAGCAGACCATGTCAGGAACAGCTTAAGTCCCTGACTCAGCAAAGCATGGCAGGGAACACTTAACACCTCCCTGTAGATGAGCTGAGCAATTGGGCTCGAGGGTTAGTGTAGGACTTGAGTATCTGTGCTGTAAAAACCCTGTCTGGTTAGGGGAAACACACTCCATCTCCCTCGTGCCTTAACTCCCCATCTATAAGACGGAGACACTGATCTCTTCTCCTGTACTAGGTGATGGAGCAGCATATTGGAGGCTGGACAGTACTTACACAATAGTTAGAGGGGACATGTAAGTGCTAAGGAGAGACAAATTCAGCAAACCCTTGGAGGAGGGAAAGAAAGGACCTAAAAAGATTAAAGAGCACAAAGGCTGACTAAAAGCCAAAGGGAACCACACTCTTAAATCATTTAAGCACTTCTGAAAACCACTCCTTGATTCAAAGGTTAAAGTATCACTTGTCTCACACTTTAAAGAATAAAGACTACTAAAGAGCAATGGACCTGATACAATTCAGTGCTGCCTAGATATCTGCTGAATACATACTTTTTGTGCAAGAATGACAATTTGGTGAACAAGCAAATGCCGTCAGTGCAAAAGGATGATGAGGTGACAACAGAGGAATATTCTAAAAATCCTACATCCCTCTTTTTCTCAGCATAATTCTATGAACTTATGTAAAATATTAAAAATACTGAGCTCAGAGAGATTCAGTTAATAAACATTACCAAATATCAGAATTTTGTCTTGTGAAATAAAGAAAAACTATTACTCTGCTTACATTTGGCAGCTCAGGCCTATAACTCTGTGATGTTCAATTAACCAACAGCTTTGAATAGGCATTAGCAATTTAAAGAACCCGTGACACAGAACACAACTATTAATTTTGTTATCATGGTGCAAGCTTCCAAAAGAAATAAACCAAACCAAAAATAAACAAAAAAAAAAAAAAACAACCATAAGCTTGATTTTCTGTGCAGCAATTTTTTGGTCAAAACCAACAGCACAAAAATGTCTCTACACAGTAGATCCTATCCATGACACCAGAAAAAGAATCCAAAATATCTCACCTGTATTCAGCAAACTGAACAGGACTGGGTAACAAATTGCAAACTGCTTTTGAATTATCTAACCAGTCTGAGCTGTGGCAATGATTCTGGAGTAACACTGAAATCCCAGCTCTTTAGAGTGTGTTCTAAGAGACATAAGGCCTTTACAACTCTTTTAGTTAGTGGATGTTTGGGGTTTGGATTTTTTCCTTACCTGAAATTATCTCCAAAACATAGCCTTTTTAGCTCAAACCAGAGGCTCTTACTAAGAGTAAGTGCAAGCTCTGGTGGCAGCCATGTGGACAGTCATGAACATTCCCAGCTCCTCAAAGCTGCTTGCTAACCCTGAAACCCCAGGATTTCTGTTTAAATGTAGGCATGGAGAACATGAGTGCTTACACAGCCTTCAAGAGAAAGAAGAGCCAGGACAGAACTAAGCTGGATTATTATATTATGAAAATCGGACATAGTAAGAGTGGTTCTTCCCTGTAGCATCTCAGCTGCAGATGGAGGTAGGGATGGTACAAACAGCACAAATATCTTCCCTCCACAGTTTTTGTGTGACCTTTAGTAGATCTCAGCAGACATCTCTCCCATCTGCGCTAGTTTCAATGTACCTTTTCTGTGTCCAAGACAGCCAGGCAGGGACAAAAGCAGAAGTCAAAACATCTGTCAGCCTGTAGTACCTACGGAAGAGTGGCTTTTTGCTTGAGAGACCACAGCACCACAAAAGCATTGGCAGGAGGCCTAGATCTGCCAGGCTCTCTAGCTGGCTGCATGAGAGGGACAAATCTGACAAGGGCAAACATTTCCAGGACACGAGCTGCAAGCACACAAATGGGCTTAGGGACAAAAACTAGTCACCCAGGAATTGCACTGAGCAATAGGGAGACAACTCTGAAAGGGAAAGATGAAGCTGCAGCAAGATGAAAGGGAGCAGGAGGGCTGGAGCTATGCAGAACAAGACTGGCAGCATATCTGGGATTTAAAATTAGCCTTATGCTGATCTAACCAGCCTTGACTGCATTTCAGCTCTCACACAAACACCCTGATGCTCTTGGCCAAGGACAACCCCTGCTGAGGGCATATAAATCAGACAGCAGCACTGCCCCCCCTTCTCCTCCTGCCTGTCACCTCGCAGCCATCAGTCCCATCACATGGTCCAGCACACATCAGATTCTGCAAAAGCAAGAGTGACCAGGGATGAGGCTGGGGAGGAGGAGAGGGTTGGCCAAGTGTCTGCCTCATGCTCCTTTCTCTAGGGTACATTCTCATTCCTGAACAGAAGGAAAACCCCCTACATGCCCTTCTCCCTTCCTCTGCCAGCCAAGATCACAAATCAACCTTGTCTGAGTGGCACAAGCAGCCACCCAGGCTGCAGTGCATCCATCTGAGTCCATGTCAGCTGTTGCACTGTTGAGAAACAATAAAAAGAATAAAAATATTGTTCCACATATGCAAGGAATAAAACTTTGAGACAGATTTTCAGGCAGCAATGCATCCCCTTCCCTCTCCTCCCAGCCCTATTCCTGTTGTACTTTCATGTGCCTATCACTGCAATCAAAAGAGATATGCCAAGCTAATGAAAAGTCTGAGCTGTAGTATATGTGTTTATAAATGAGCTAGCATGGCCCCTGTGTGCATGAAGTAACCGCAGGAAACAGATTTTCAGAGCTGTCAAGAGTCATTTGTTTTAGAAGGAATAAAACATGGCTGATGTATTTTCCCCTCCAAGCAAGAAAGAAATTTAAAAAAAAAAAAAAAGGACAGAGAGAAAGGAAAATGTATTAATAACTAAAAGGCAAGAAGAAATTTCTGATGGGTGCCTTCTTTCCTTTCATTATTAGTGTGGCAGATGTGCTGGAAGACCCCAGCTTCTTGTAGAACCTGGTGCTGTACCACAGAGTGCTCGATGCAGTCCCCTCCTGGCAGTAAGACAGGAATAAACAAGAGAGAAAAGAAACATTCGAGGGAATAGAGAGATCTGCCCCAGGTGGCACAGCAGATCTGCAGCAGAGTCAGAAATCCTAGCCACAGGAAATTCAGATTTCCTACATATACCTCAACGCTGCAGCTATCAGATGCTCTGCTTTCCTGCAGTATTTCCACAGCTGCTTGATCTCCTCCTCACAAAGGCTGTCTGAGCTCCTGATAACACCACAGAAGCTAAGAGAGCAAATATCCAAGCTGTCATGAAGGTCAGGGAGACACTCTATATCATCATCAGGCTCACCTATGTTCCAGGTATATTCCGCAATTTACCTGTAAAACCAAATAACTTGTCAGACTCAACTATCATTTAAAAGAGTGTTATACTTTCTTCCTCAGTGCTCACTGGCCACCAAGCATTTTGAGGGGGAGACAGTTCCACAGAACCATAGAATCATTTATAAGAGATCTTTAAGTTCATTGGGTCCAACCATAAACCTAACACCACCATGTCCATCACCAAATCATATTCTTAAGTGCAGCATCTATACATTTTTAAATATCTCCAGGGATGGTGACTCAACCATTTCCTGGGGAGCCTGTTCCAATACCTGATCACTCTTTCAGTAAATACATTTTTTCTAATGTGCAATCTAAACCTCCCCTGGTGCAACTGGAGGCTGTTTCCTCTTCTATAGCTTGTTCCCTTGGAGAAGACACCAAAACCCAGACAGCTACAACCTCCTTTCAGGTAGTTGAGGGGAACAATAAGGCTGTCCCTGAGCCTCCTCTTCCCCAGGCTAAACAACCCCAGCTCCCTCAGCCACTCCTCACAAGACTTGTGCTCCAGACCCTTCCCCAGCTCCATTGCCCTTCTCTGGACTCACTTCAGCACCTCAATGTCTTTCTTGTGGTGAGGGGCCTAGAACTGAACACAGGTTCAGCCTCATCAGGCCCAAGTACAGGGGAATGATTCTTTCCCTAGTCCTATTGGCCACATTATTTCTGATTCAAGCCTAGATGCCCACTGGCCTTCTTGGCCACCTGGGCACACTGCTGGCTCATATTCAGCAGCTGCTTACCTGCACCCCCAGGGCCTTTTCTGCTGGGCAGATTTCCAAACACTCTGCTTCAAGCCTATAGCACTCTATGGAGTTGTTTTGACACAAGTGCAGGACCTGGCACTGAGCCTTGTTTAACCTCACACCCATCATACCATCAATCCAGCTTGTCCAGATCCCTCTGCAAAGCCTTCCTACCCTCCAGCAGATGAACACTTCCACCCAACCTGGTATCACCTGCAAACTTACTGAAGGTGCACTTGATCCCTCATCCAGATCATTGATAAAGATACTAAACAGGACTGTCCCCAGTAGAGAACCCTGGGGAACACCAGTATGCACCAGCCAACAGCTGAATTTAACTCCATTCACCACCACTTTCTGGGCCTGGTCATCCAGCCAGTTTTTACCCTGTTAACATTCTGATAATCCGTAACTGCCAATCCCATTGGAAAGCACTGTAATTTTCCAGTGCATCCTCTGCCACTTCAAGGCTAAAATATTCTATCATCACTCCTAAGTCCGAAGCTCCTGTTCTGCACTCTCCACATGTGGTCAGATCACACGTGTCAGGCTAAGGAATGAGCTGTCACCATACCAGCTATTCTTTGGCTTAGACAGAAACACTTCCTGACTTCCAGCTCCAAGGGCTCAGGTCAGCAACTGCTCCACCACAAAGCAGTGGCACCCAGCATGATGAAGGTTTGATACACACTGATGAAATCAAGTCACAAATACAAATGAACTCCCACATTGTGACTCCTTGTTCGGGTAGGCTGAATGCAGACATTTGCAAGACTGAAGATAATACATAGATATTCATAGATACACAGATATCACAAGCAATGCAGACTTGCTCCTTTTGATCCAGAGTTCCAGGATTCATTTCCCAGGGATGAATTGTGCTCTGAATATACTCAGAGTTGTGTTCTTTTTTAGGGAGAAGCAAGACTTAAAATCACATCTGATCATATTTAATGAAGATCAACTATTTAACAGAGCTGTGCAAAGAAGTAGTCAACTGGAAGGTAATTTCTGTTCTGAATTTATTTCATGAGGGGAAAGGATTCTTTTTCAGTGCCTTGAAACATTAGGTTTGAATACTTGTTGGCTCTCTAATAGATCACAGTACCTGTCAGACCCAGGCTTAAAGCAAGCAAGAGCCAGGGTAGCCCCAGCACAAAATTATAAAATCAGACTGTCCTGATCTGGAGAAGTGCCTGCTCCCCATATCCTGGGTTACTTAGGCAGTGCTGGTCTTGCACTTATTAAAATCATCTAAAATTACATCCCAATATACTGGGGGTGGTCAGGTATCATTCTCAGTATTGGTCCATGGATAAACAGATCTGTGTACTGCCATCTGAAGCCTCTGATCTTTAACCCAAATAACCAGTAGATAGATCCTCCTGCTCCCTTGTAAGTCATCACTGATGCTGGCAGGTTTTTTTTTCTGAGATGCAGCCAAAAAGTCAGGATTAATCAGAATAGTAAACTGCATGTCCATCACATGTGAAGAGACAAGAAAACAAATCCTATTGCAGGAAATCCCCTTGGATTTTTTTCAACACACTGACTGAATGCTGAGGAGTCATTCAGCAGCTTTCTGTTGCCTGCTGGGGTTTTCAACAGGTTGCAAGGCACTGGTTTTTAAAAGCCTCCATGCCTAGCTTAAATGAGGAATGCACCATAAGCATCCTGGGAGTGGGCAGACATGCTTACTGTCTCAGATAAAAGCTTTTACCTTTGGATACCTTAACAGTTTCAATACCTTTAGCAGCCTATGCCCACAAAGTCAAGTAGTACCACTTTCTCACCTCATTCCTGGCAACCTGAGGCATTGAGAAGCCTCATTTGAATTATTCCAGGCCACACTGGAAAACCTGAGACAATGTAAAAATACCAGACTGGTTTTCTTGCCTCACCAGCACTGCAACTGTTCTCCTGAGGCTGTTTAGTCACAGAATCATTAAGGTGATCTAAGATCACTGAGTCCAAGTGTTAACCTACCATCACCTCTAAACCATACCCCAAGACCACATCCACACATTTTCAACACTTCTATTGAGAACACATTTTTAAACACTTCCAAAAAGGGATTCCCTGGTGGTAAAGCTCTAGTGTAAGTAAGAAAGAGGATCTATTTAAAGTGCAGCAGAAGCACAGTACTTCCATCCAAGTGCTAAATCTCCAATGCCAGGGTGACGCTGTGCATTCTCCAATGGGAAGTCCTCAAAGGAGGTTTCTTCAGGGTTCCCACTGCTGCCCAAGAGCCTAACTCTGATACACCAGCAGGAACAAACAGCAAAGGTTCCAGTTCCCCCTCCACCCTACACATGCACTCACCCAGCCTCTCTCTCTCACACACGGATACATTTACTTAGGAACCTTTCAAATAATAATAATAATAATGAAACAAAAAATAGCCAGTTTCTCAACAATCTTCACAGAGGATAGGGTTATGTAACCCTTCCCAAGTCTTGGAAAAACACAGTCTGAAAACAGTTAATACCTGGTTTTCCCTGTATAACATGAAATACTGTGGTTCTGTCTTCGCTTTACACCTGCTACACATTACCTATGCGGGGGCAAAAGGAAAAGAATGAGGAACAAGATGGTTTTTTTAAGCTGACAAGGATTAATTGCTGGAACATTTCTAGGGTAAAATTTTGGTTATAAGAATAAAGAACACAACAAAAGCTACATAGTTCTCACCACACTTTATTCATTCTCCTCCTTTTTCAACCTGTTGATTGCAGACTAAGGGAAATTACTTTTCTTACTTTATTAGAGCAGTACCTGGAGGACTTGGGCAAGATCACACACTATCCCACAGCACACAGGAAGGGCACAATGTTAGTACATCACTGGGAGAGGAGGCAAGAGGAATGCAAGGTTCTGTGTTCCTGAGTAGCCCTCCTATCCTCAAGGCCTATGACGCCTCACCAAAACCCTTCTTTCTTCTATTACATAATTCATGTACTGCCTTAAAGGCAGGGGTTATTTGTGTTTGGGGTTTCTTTTCCCCCCACAGTATCATGCACACACTTTCCCATACTTCCTACTGTGAGATCAAACTCGTCCTCTTCTGCCACCATTCTCCAATATTTCTCATGTGTCCTCCTCACCCTCTTCCCAGTCATTTCCTTATCTCCTATCTCTTCTGCTCAACTTTGATTCTATGCTGCTCTATGCACTCCAAATGATCTCAGAAAGCTTGCCAATACTCTACCCTGTTGAGACTGTTTCTTCTGTATAATACTCTTCAAGGGTCTGAGTAGCAGAACAGCTGAACTACCACCACTTCAGCAGGTTTTCAGAGGAGCTAGTGGGTGCTCAATGCCTCAGGGAAAAAAGAGTTTCATTTGTTCAACTACATAAGCAAAGGCGGAGCCCAGCTTAATAGTTTCAGTGTGGTTAATTTCTGTCTGCATGCTTGACTTTCAGTTCCTACCTTTGTCAGCATCTTACCAATTCTGGGTAAGCACCTGAACTCCTCTTTCTTGGTTTCATCTGTATAACCAAGGTGACTGCATCTCTGTCACAGAACAGCCACAGATTTAATTCATCTGAGTTCAGAGTGCTCTTTTCAGTTGTTTCAGATCTGGAAAGCACACAGTATTACAGTTACAGGAGACATGTTTTTACATGACCATAAGCTGAAGACCAATCATCAAGCAAAATGGTGCACTCTGGACACTCCTGTCCCTTAACATCTTATACATGGAACACAGTCTTGTTCACATTTCATTCCTATCCTCTGCTTTCCCTCTCTTGCTGTCAGAAGCAAGCACCTAGGTACAGCCTTTCTGATTAGAGCAAAGAAAGTCCTCATTTCACAGTGATCTGCTATCCCAGACACCCTTTATCAGCAATCCAATCATCCAAGGGAACACTGGAAAGCACTGCTTGTGCCACTGCTATCAGGGAAATAAGCATCAATCTCCAACAGACACAGGGAAGACAGCCACACAAACAAATTAAATTATGGTTTCCACTGTACATATTACAAAGAAGAACATTCCTGAAAATCCTTACACCTGAGCCAAATTTTTTGCCTGTGGGAAGATTCTGTAAGGCAATGAGACTATTCAGAAATTTAAAGTTACTGATATGTATCATTACCTGCATTCCAGTTTTGGTACTCCAGCTATTCCTACAAGGTTGCTTCTTTCACATACACACACATTCACAAACCAAGACACAAACCAGGCTTGCCCACTGGTCTCCATACCTCGACCCTCTGCAAACTCAAGAGCAGCTTCCATTAACATGTAGTAGAAGTCCACATGCATGTCCCAAATGTATTTCCTTGGGAACAAGTACTTGAAGGAAGAACAGCTAAAAAAAATCACCTGATTCACATAACATTTTAAACGTTTGTCAGCATTCTGGTTCTTGCATTTAAAGAAAAAACATAGTGCAGGTTTCTTCCTAGCTGCCTTCTTTTGGTAAACTTTACCTGGGCTAGTTTCTCCACCTTTTTCCTTTCCTGCTGTTTGAAACAGCAGCTGAACCCTCTCTTTGATGCAGATAAGGCTTCATTTCTGTGTCAGTTAAGGTCACTTGCATCTGCTCAGTCTTGTATCTCAAGGGCTTCAATTAATCATTGCCAGCTCAGCCAGAGACTGGGATCATCCATTTGCAATGGTTCAGAGTCTGGTCCAGAATCTCAATGCAGGCAAACACTTGCCAAGCTTTCCCCTGGTGCACATGCAGAAAGGACTAGAGAGATATCCAGGCTCAGGCACATTTATGGTCATTGCCCATGCACCTCTAACAAGGCCAATGTTTTTCCTCCCAGTCTTCACTGAGAAGAAAACTCCTCTCTGCTGTGTATTAAACTTTACTATACAGGAAGAAGGCTGGTTATTACAGGGCTGATTATACCAATTCGCAGCAGCAAAATGCTCTGTTGTGCCATATGCTGAGAGCACATGATGGATCTTGTGCTGCACAATTTTATGGCTAGATAGACACTGGCTACAGGGTCTTCTGCAGGCTGAGTCAGAAACAGCGAGCTTCACCGTGGAAATTCTGGTGCCTAAAACACACACATTTGGGCATGCAAATCCCTCTCTGACTTTTTTTTTTTTTTTAGAAGTGGCAGAGATCCATTCCTCTCTTTGGGGTAAATTCATAAAGACTCCATCAGCCAAGATGGAAAATGCTGCTCAAAGCCATCATATTACAACCTGTGTTCATTCTCAGCAGATTAACATCACTCCCTTCAGCCAGGATGCTCTATTCAACTCCCAGTGCTCAAGATTTCAAAACCTGTTCAGCTCTTGTGATGCACTTTCAAGACACACAAAGCAGCAGGAACACAAGTATTGACACTCGCTACTGAAGAATTAATATTAACTTAGTTAGTTAGTATGGGTGAAGGGACAGAAAAAGGTGAGAGAAAGAAAAAGTGTGGAGAAAGGAAGACCACAGAAAGCCTGACATTTCTTTGCTCAGTTGCCTTTGTACCATAAGAACAAGCTTTGTGAGAAACCCAAGCAAATTAAATGGCTAGATAAACTGCACTTCACTGGGGCCTCCTGGAAGTTAGTTGCCAAATCCTGACCTGAAGTCCTAACCTATCAGAACAGGGTATTATTTTGGAATTTTTTTCTGCTGCACAAGTTCCTAAGGATTTGTACGCATAAGTGAGTACAAAGTTTTCACTTATGTGAAAACATAAGTGAGCACAAAGTAATGCTATCCAAGAAGAAATCTAAGGCAGCATGATATTTTGGGTTCCTACTAAAGATTGTCATCATACTACAGTCACTGAAGGAGCAAGCAAGAAAGCTGTCTCTAAGAAGCAACATAGTAAGTACCAATGCACTACCATCCACTCATCAATTGCTCCACTTACATGGAAAGAAAAGCCATGCTTGAGGAAGAGGCAGGATGGCATCTCAAATGAAAAACAAATTAAAACCTAATGCTGATAGTGAATAATCTGTCCCTCTGTGAGGTACAGTAATCTCTTTGAAAAGCAAAGCCATAATCTGACATTATCTGCACTGACTTTCTGAAAGCAGAAAGACAAAAAAAGATTTGAAAAATGTTTTGTCCTATGTCGTCATGAAAGGCTACTGTTGAAAAAGCCACTTGATAAAAATTAGTTGGTGCTGCCTCAATTCTCAGGCAGCAAGCCTGGAGTGAGACCTTGAGCTTCACACTCCCCTGACAGTGCTGGCCCACATTCTTACCATGCCCTCGTGCTGTACAACACACCTCACTCCTGCTGATGATTTTTTTTTTCCCCTCAAGAAGTCATCTTAACAAGGAAAAAAACTCAAAAGGACTATTACAAAAGCTGTCAATAAAGGATCCTGACTGCACTGAAGCACTACCAACACTTACACTGGTTACTAAATTAAGCTTCAGTTCAGGCTTTTAGTTCACTACTTTTTGAAAATGCTGGCTTAAGACCGTTCCATCTTCTCCCACCCCTCAGGAATGCCTGCCCTCAGTCAGGCCCACAATTCTCAGTGAGTGTAAGGTCAGCTCTTCACAAAGCAAGGTAATGAACAGGACCAGGGAACTGAGGCAGCTTTAAGAAAAAAAAAATACCTTCCCACTACCTCACCTTTCCAAAATGTATTTTCTTTGTTTTTTCTCAAAAAAGGTGAGCCAGGTTGGTGCCCTGAGAAAGGTGGCAGCACGTGCAAGTGCACAGAACAATGGATGGAGATGCTGCTATGCCTTACAGGTGCAAGGTAGCCCAGCAGTAAAACAGGTATTGCTGTCAAAAACACTCTATCACAGAACCACAGCCTTAATAAAGGTTTTACACTCGTTTTGCAAAGAGTTTGATGACTAAACAAGTGGCAAGACCAGGTACAAAGACTACTTGTCCTCCTTTGTCATGATGATTGATGATAATGTGAAAGTTAATAGTACTTTGTGCACCCATCAAAATATTATCCCCCCCAGGGGGGTACAACGTGGCAAAGATAAATGAGGAAATGATGTCTAGCACTGTATATTCCTTCCTCAAGTCCCCTGATTTATACTGCACAGGAGGGATGCCTTGCACTGAGCTGATGTGTGGCGGAGTCATGCATCTGCTCAGTTATTTCAAATAGTTCAAAGACAGCTGCCTGCTTCATCAAAAGCACCCACATGTGCACTAACAGTGTGAAAGGCCACAAATACATAAAACAAAAATGCATGAAAAATATCTGCTGAGGGTATCACATCAATTTTTGCAACAGATTATTTTGTGGACACAGGAGTCTGGGGAAAGCATAATTATTAGGATTTAAAATTACTGGTCATGTTTTTCACTAGTGATTAGCAATTAGAAACTTCAGAGTTTTTAACATAAAGGAGCCACTTGTGTTAAATTTCAAATATCTTTCCCCTATAATATTATCATTAAATGAGATTTAAATGGGAGAGAGAGATTAAGTATACGCAAAGTTCTCCACTGTGTGGAAAGCACTGATTAGCTGGCTCTTCCCATCAGTAACCTTCTTCACCTTCCCATCCCAGCAGATTTGAGGAGCTGCATGAACTTGGGCAGTCAGCCTACTGGCATTAATTATGTCCAAGACTACTCTCACTATAGAGGCACACTTACAACACCTATCTTTACACTGACAGTCTCTCCTACACCAAGGAGCTACGTTAGTCTAACTGGTGTCAGCTGCAAAACCAGCTACTAAACTGCATATGTAAGTGTACAACAAGCCCAGTCAAAGCTGTCAGGGAAACTCAACAAATCCTTATGTACAATAGTTTTTGCATCTTATGTAAGTGCAGGTTAACTTTTTTTTGAAGTATAATAACCATGAGAAGGAAGAACATAAAAAAAAAAAAAAAAGAGAATGAAAGACCTATAAGAGGTGCCTAAAGACAATGAAAACTGCAGCCTCTGTGAACTATTCAAATACATCCAGTTCTCATTTCTCAGCAGTCAGGAGGACCCATTTATCTTGCATTAGGTTTTTAAGGCGTGTTTTTGCCTTGAGCAGGACTTTTGAGCTGTGACTATCTGAATGGGGAAGATTTAAATTTAAAGAAGAGAGTGATTGTAAATGTGTCATTTTAGTACTTTACAAACATTATTGCAAAAGGTAATGCAATTCAGAAACTGCCTCTTTTCAACTAGTACAGAAGGTAGAAGTCAGGTGAGTCCACTCCACTGAATTAGAGCTTTGGCATGGCAAGCAGGGGAGCATCCTTCCATAAAGCACAGTGCTTTATGGAAAAACATAAGCCTCAGTTTGCCTATCTACAAGTTCACCCACTGCTGTCCTTACTGGAGTTGTCCAGGGACACATCAAACAAGTCAAGTGTAATGTGTTCTCTAATGTGTGCAAAACTAGATTTCAAAAAATAAGACATATGAATAACATTTGTGTTGATTTCAAGCACCCAAGGGATTTTTTAGGTATTCCAGCCATTTGCTATGCCCCAAAGCAGAGATTATCATCTCTTTTTGGGCACCTCAGACTCGGCCTTTCAAACCTCCAAGCTCACATTCATATTTTCCATATACAGTACACACAGGGCACTTGCTGGAAAGAGACAAGACGGATCCTCAATTAGCAATTCCCTCATTAACACTGGCAATAACTGAAATCATTCCCCAAGAAATAAGTGCTCCATTTTAGATGATATAATGGTCAGCCTGAATCTGAACACAGAAAGACCACCTGGATATGTCCTTGCTCTTTTTGTTATCAAGAACCACATGTTAAATCTGTCATAAAAGTCCTAGATCTTCAAAATGGTTACAAATCCAGAATTAAAAACAGCACTTGCTCTCCTTAACTTCAGTTGAACTGACAATGATAAAACTATGCATCAGCACTAGAAACCATCCCTGTTAAATGTCCCATTTCATGTCAGAGGAGTGGCACATTTTTTTTTCTCCCTAATTCAAGGAGACTGCAGGCTAATAAACTGCACTGGATATAAAGGCAAGGAATACCAAAAGGCATCACAGAAATTAAATGGAGTATAGAAATGCATGGGGAGGGTCCTGATGTGTTGCTCTCTTACGTGTGACAAAGCTCAGGCTGCTGTATTAGACCATGTTGAGAGCTCGACTTGCTGTCCCAGTACCAGTCCCTGTCTTTTGTTTCCTGTTTAGTAAAGGTGTTTCAGTGTTACCCATCCCACCTGAGAGACAAGGTGAGTTAACAAGTCAGTCCTGCTGCAGAACCACACAAGCAGAATGTTAGCATTTGGAGAATTGTGAAGTCTCAACATGTGTTAAACTGTTTAATGCCTCTCCTAAAGACACTTCAAGAATAAATATATGTGATGGGCAGGTCTTAAAAAACTGCAGAGTCAGCTCAGAGGGAATTTGCTGTGATCATTACTTGAAAACAGCTACGGAAGGCAACTCAAAAATATGTGGAGACATCAACTGAAACATTCTCTATCCTTCAAGATCATTCCATTTTAACAAAAGCATCCCCTTTTCCTTTCAATGAAGAGGGTTGTTCTATTTCCTCTTTCCCCTCTCCCAAATAAAACACCAAAACATTACCAAATGGTACTACAGCTGGTATCAGTGAAGCGTAAATGTTTTATCCCTGGCATAGAGGAAATAATGTCTAGATTTTGTGTATTTTCATACTTTGCAATTTCCCCTACCTTCTCTTTCATCTCAGCTTATGTGGACATAAACCCAGATGAGCGAAAAAAATTGCAAATTTTCTCAGATTTAAGGAAAATCAGATTAAATATTCTATATTTTACCAAGAAATTTCAGTATAAGAACTTAAATCAAGCCTAGCATGCAGCTAGAGATAACAATTCATACGTTCCATTCTTGGTATGGTACAATATCACAAATGTTTCTCCATTTGTAATTCAGCAACAGTGCACAAATTCAAAGTTAGGCAATTGATTGATTGGGGTTGACAAGCTTCTAAAAGAACATCGCCTCCTTTCCTACTCCTCCCCACTCCATCCCTTGCTCTGTAACAGTCAGGTATTACACCCACATACCAGAACAGAAACCAAGGGCATGGAAAGTAATGCTGCCTTTCTCCCAAGGAGGAAAATGCTTTGCCCCAAAACCTTCCACAAGGACAATACATGACATAGTGTACAGACCAGCCCCAGAGAGGATGCTAACCTTCCCAGAGCCCTTTATCCAACAAGTCCCTCCAGTCCATTTGTGTTCCCTGTCCATGAGCTGGCATGTTTCCCCTCTGACATCAGACAACTTCATTTTCTTATGGCAAGTTGGGAAAAAAATCTTGCACCTCCTTTGCCATCCAGTCCATGTTCAAATGTCCAGGTATGCTGTACTAGTGATGAGATTCCGTATCACAGTAATGACAAAACTAGTGTGAACCAGGGAAACACAGTGGCTTACACCAATGGCCAAGCAACAAACAAAAGTAGGATCACCTAAAAAGTCTGAGAAGCGGGTGATCCATCTTCTACTCATAAGTGCTTATTTATATTTATTGTTAAGGTAAGGTCTAACCACCATAAACACATACTTGTATATTTAAAATGCTGCTCATTGTCCATGAGTTTCCTCCCAGGAAATACTCATCTACTGGGCAGATATGTACAGATTACACCATCATCACTCACTGCCAGCAACCCTATGTATAATGTCACACTTCATTCTTTTATATTGATTAAAGCAAATAAATATATAAATCACAGCTCCCATTCTGTTTGCTGTGATGGACCATAAATTCCTCTGTCATCAATTGATTTGTCATCAGCAACCTTGCTCTGACTTACATTTCCCAGCTAGAATAAATACAGCAGTAACAAATCTATGCCATACAGGAAAGTCACTTGTTTAGATGAGAAGCAATTTGATGCCACCTCTACCATAAACCTCATACACCTTTAAACATAAAAGGACTAGAAGACCTTAGCAATCAAGGGAGAACCACCACTGATTAAAGGCAGATCCTAAATAGTCAGATGAGATCCTCATAGTTTAATTAAAAGCAGCAAAGCAACATATTATTGAAAGTGTTCATTAGAATTAAATACATTTACTAACCTGGTATACGGCACGCAGAATGAATTTAGAGTGGGGTGAGTGGTGTTATGCACTTCAAATCAAAAGGAAAGGATTCACTAGACCTAGGCTAAGGTGGCTTGCAATAAAGAGATGCAAAATGAAAGGATCATATTAAAGCAAAATGGGGAAAAGAATACATGAATTAACAGAGATCAAGGCAACTATGAGAACAAGATGAGGGAAAGCTGAAAATCACAATAAGCAGTAAAGCAAGAAGGCTTGAAAGAAGATACTTAGCCTGCAAAGACAGTGAAATGGTAAGTGAACACCATTCATAAGAGAGTTTGGCAGATGCCTTGCTTCTATGGTCTTAATGACATGACAACTTCTTTGCAGATGTCAAAAGCAACAAAATCATTGATTCCTCTACCATTCAACATTTGTGCTGAAATATCAAAATACACTTCAATGCTACCTCTACTTCATCTCATTCTTCACTTCCTTCCTTCTTAAGCACCTTGGACAAACAATAAATGGCTCCAAAGTGATGAGTTGGGAATGGTATTTAACCAAAGAGTCATTAAACACTGGTACAGTGAACAATGGTCCCTGAAACAAGGAGCTGTAATTATTTTCCACCTTTGAATAAGTCACAGAAGATAAAGATGAAAGGCCTGCTACATTTTCAGGAAATTTATTATTACTTTCTTAGCGCACAATTTCAGGCACTGAAAATGGCTGGAGTCAGGAAGTTTTAAAGTCGGTGCTCTCAAAAGTAGAGCCATTTAAAACTGCCTTTTGCACATTTAGGACTAAAATAAAAGTGCATTCCATGGGCTATTGATTTATTCCAACCAACCGCAACTTTAGAGAACACATCTCATTATAAAATGTTCGTGGATGTTCTCCTAGTTTGTGGTTCATTTACAGATGATTATAGCACTGTTATTTCATACACCAGTGCATTGTAATAAACAAAAGTGTTGCCCTGGAGGAGCTTCAGTTTAACTGACTTTTCTCACAGAAACATTCTCTTTGAAGATGGTAAAAAATGACAAGAACTCCCTCAAGGACAACAGTCTTACAAGGGCACCCTATCAATTTACTGAGAGCCCACACATCAATTTATCCAGGTGAGGCCAAATAACAAGTTCTTCTCCCAGTATGTGGACTTGCAAGGTTTGTGCATCTCATAATTTACCTATCTCTTTGAAAGCTAAAATTCACAGAGCAACTTCAAGAGCACGAATGGCTGAAACCAAAACATCTCATCTGACAGATGTCACATCACCAGCCCACATTTGACCTGAACCCCAGAACTGACTAAGATTATGGTTAGCAAGTTCTTGAGATCATTCAAAATAAGCTTAAGCTTTTTCACTAATCCCTGCCCAATGCAATTAGGGAAGCTAATGTTTTTTAGCTGGTAGGGATCACCACTGAGAGCTACTGCACAGAAACAGTGTGCAGTTCCTGTTCTAGCATGTCAGGATGCCAGCAGCAGGGCTGGCACATGTCATCTGTCCTTAGCACAGCAGGGAGATAAGGCCTAGAGAGACACCTTAGTATTATAAATTGTGGTGGGAATGGACCATGACCTTTTATAATGAGTTTTTAGAGCCTTAAACTACAGGCATTACCATAAATACGAAGTGTTCATTCTACAACTAACACACACACTGTCCTATAAAAGCACTTCACAACACTAAAGCCTAGAGAGTGCACCTGGGCAAAAATTTTTACACAACTGTTGGGTTTTAAAATTTTATCTTATTTAATTTCCAGTGAAATACCCATTCTCTATGTAATGTTAGTTGTGGTCTAAGTATTATTTCTGAGATGGAACAGATTTGAAAGTTTAGTGGCTCCTATTATACAAGTGAAGTGGCTCTTACTCATACCACTGTGGCTGAGGGAGCTGAGGTTTAGTCTGAAGACAAGGAGACTCAGGGGAGACCTTACTGCTCTCCACAACTACCTACAAGGAGGTCGTAGCAAGGTGGGGGTTGGTCTCTTCTCCCAGGCAACTAAAAACAGGAGAGGAAGACATAGCCTGAACTGTGCAAGGGGAGGTTCAGGTTGGACATCAGGAAGAATTTCTTCACAGAAAGGCTGGTCAAGCATTTGAATGGACTGCTCAAGGAGGTAATGGAGTCACCATCCCTGCAGGTGTTCATCGAACAACAGGACGTGACACTTGGTGCTGTGGTTTAATTGACAAGGTGGTGACTGGTCAAATGTTGGACTCAATGATCTTAGAGGTCTTTTCCAACCCTAATGATTCTATGATTCTAAGAACATCATTCATGTAAAAAATAAAGGCACAAAATCATACATTCCAAATGACCATTTGGAAATTACAGTTCCAAACAGAATACAAGGCATCCTCACAGGTCTCTGTAGACCTCTGTATGGGAGCCACAGCAAATACCCCTGTACTTCATGGAACAGAAACAGCAGCTTGCAATACAAATCTCAGACAGCAAACTCCTTAAACTCCTAATCTTATTTAAAGATGCAACATCTGTAGCCAGATCCAGCAGACAGAGTTCAGATCAAAGTGTAAAAAACTGTTACAAACGAAATAACAAAAATTAGCTTCAAATTATGAAGTTGTAAGGTCTTTGTTCTTCAAGCTTCTTCGAGTTTTCCCAAATAAATCACATGGCCACCTGTTGGAAAAGCAGGGTTGTTTTTTTTAACCATTTACCTGCCTCAAAAGTCTCTCTCTCTAAATGCATTTTAGTAAGAGTGGATATGCACAAGCCAGCTTCATGACTGCTGTTAAGGAAACTTCCCTGTCTGACCATCCAGGAGCCACTGTCAGCCACACTCCCACCACCCCACACTTTCACTGCTGGGACTGAAGCCCCTTCACATCGGGCAGCTCCAGTGACCCAGCAGGTGCCCCCCTGACTCCCTGCACACCCCACACTCACACAGCCAGACAATGTTTCCCTCACTGGCTCAGCCCTGGGTTTCCCACAGCAGAGACCCAGACACCTGGTTCCTTTAAGTCATTTAATCGTGGTGCAAGTAACACAGAAACAGCTCGAGCTGGTGCCTCTGGGCAAAGACCCCCAACAAAGGAATCCCCAGGATTTTGTACTCTTACAGTCTGCGTGCCCAGATTGATGTGGTTCCTCATGCACTCTTTACATTCCTTACATTTACCTCTTGGTCCATTGGTCATATTTGTCTGGGGTCTTCACGTTGTTTATTTGGTTTTGCAGAGTCTCTGGTTGGTACCACAGGTCCCTGCCCTTTGTGGTGCAAAGGCTCAGCACCAGCTCACAGCCCCTGGCCTGGGGCTCCCACCATTTCAACCCCCAGGGCACAACCTGCAGCCCACACTGCAGCTGCACACCCAGATACCAGCACTGGGTGTGTTCCTCGGTATCCACAATGACTGCGCCTTTTATGTATATATGTAGTATAATCTCTAGCAACATACAGATGTATTGTATACATTAATTAACAACTTGTTTTTGAAGAGCAGGGACAAGTAGAAAATTTCTTAGAAATGCCTGCTCCCTATGCATGTAATTTTCTCATCTCCACTCCTCTACTACGGTTGAATTCAAGCAGTTTAAACACAGCTCCTAGTGATGCCACATCATGTGCTAAGTGTTACACTGAGCAGCCGGAAACAAAGATGTAAAGAGGAGGACAAGGAGTAGAAGGAGGAGATGCCACTTGGCTAGAAAACGAGCCAGGAATCAGATGCCAGCCAGAGAAACAAACTGACTTCTGCCGAAGAGGGTTGGGTTTTTTAATTAAAAGATTAAAAAAGCAGATTGTCTGGCTGAAAAATGAACAGGTGGTGACTCTACTTAAATTCTGTTTTGAAGCACAGCCCAGGTTCAAGAACGAGTAGAAACGATTGCTGAACTGTAAAAACGTAGCATCATCATTGCCATCAGTTATACCCAGCAGAATCTGTGTATCACTGTCAGTGAGCATATAGTCACACCAAGACACAGTGATACAAGGAAGTGTGTTGCAGCTGACAGATTTCTGTAAAGAAAATCAGGGACATTGATAGGTTATGGCCTGGTGCTAAATTTCACCAAGCTGGTCTCTATGAATTCAAATGGGCCTTAAAGAATGTCTCTTTTCAAAACCCTTTGTATGGAATGAGGGCCTATGCTTTCCTTTGAATAGGACAATGCTATGGATCTGTGGTCAGATTAGCAGGGGGGGAATCTACATACCAAAGTAATAATACAGAAGTCCAAGAGTGAGATTTAAGTCTCCTGCCAAAATTCTCCGGTTAGAAACTAAGATTTCATGCAAACTGGGCTGGCTAGAGGGGATTTTTGTCTTAAAACATCAGCCTGATCAACAATAAGACGCCCCATGCTTTAGTCAATGGCCACATTATTCAGGTTCTCAGGAGACAGATATACAGGTTGGCAAGGCTATGCATGACAGACCAGCAGGCACTGAGCCTTTCTAACCACCAAGGGTCACTGTTGATTCACTCAGATGAGGAAACTGTGGGGAAAGTACTTTTGACTATAGTAACAAGACACAGACTAGGTCTAAGAAGGCTGGGTAATCCCTAAAAAGCTTATGACTTTTAGTTTGATGACTCTTTTCTAGGATACTTCCCATGGTGGCAGCAGTCCTGACTGTCTGTGCAGTGCACAGATACTACGACAGGATGCCACCTGGTTGCAGCTGTCCTTCAATTACAAATTCCTCCTTAACCATTTACATCTCACTCCAGAACAAAGTGTGCCAGCAAGATCCTTAACTTACACAAGCCCACGAACACCAACAGCAACTCATATAACTGACCCGTCATTCCCAAAGCATGTATTAGCCACTAGCAAATCTCAACCCAGAATCTCTAAACCTTCATCTTGCTTTGCCCAAGCTAACAAGGGGTCACAGGACCTTATTGCCTGCTGCCCCAGGTAATTAATTCCCCATTCTTCCCTTGGGAATAGCCTTTTTGTTGGTTTCTGACTTTTTTCCTTCTTCTAGGACAGTTCTCAAAGTCTCTGTCCACTGGTCTAATATCAACTGATTTCACTACTCAGCCTTACATTATCTTCCTTCTTGTTCAAAGAATTGCTATCATGTCATCATCTCACACAAAAAAAGGAGGAAAAGATGATTTTAAGTACCAATTTACCCTATCTCAGGCTCTCTGTCTTCAAGTGGCAGGGGGAGAGAAAGAATTTCAGCGTTAACAAGACAATGTGCTAATACACACCTCAGAGTGCTGCATTACCCCAGAAAGCAGCAGCACATCTCACACACATGTAGCATTTCAGCTTATTTTTCATCTTAAGAAAGAACAGTGTGCAGCCAGAAACCACCCAAATATGACTAATTTACACACTCCTGAATAAACCAGCTGCTATACTGCAGCTTCACACCTGCAGTTGTGTGCTGCAGTCTGCCCTGCAAATGTTCATTAGGCTTTGGGATAACACCTATGGAGAGTCCAGCTGCAGTGAGTTTGCACAAGGCTGAGGAAATTGAAACTGGCTGGGCAAAGGCAAGGAAACTGACAAAAAATACTCTATTTGATGGGGTCAGAGGAGAAACTGTAGGTTGAAGACACACAAAAGTTGCTAAGTGATCAAGGGCACAGTGACTGAAGTAGAGCTATAGGGAAGGGCCACAATGTGAAAAGACTGGCTTGCAACAAAAATAATCTAGACAAAGAAGCAGAAGAGGTTGTCCTTGGAAAAACAGGTGCATGCATAAATCCTTCACTTCTGTGACTATCCACCTCCTGACCAGAGTGAATACTTCCCAAGTCTCAGTAATTCTCTGCTGTCAACAAACTCATGTGCAACCCACTGGAAAGGCATCTCAAAAAGAGCACTTGGTTATATAAAGATTAAAAAAATTACACAATTTGTGTCTTATACTTGTTGATGTGTATTCACTCACATGGTCCTCTGGTGGAGGTGGAGGAAAAGTGGCTATTCAGCTACAAGTAAAGGCAGGCAGCATCAGACTTTAGGAAACCTGCTGCAGGAATCGGTGTTAGTGCATATGCAGCCACCTGGGATTCTCAGTCAATCAGGAAGATTGGCTGGATGAATATTCAAAGCCCAATACTCGGAGGACAGTGGGTAACGAAGCCTCTTTTGCTGTAAATTTTCAGAAGGAATATGAAGGCAGAAAACTATCTTTAACTCTTCAAATTACATTACACATTAATGAAATATATTAAATATCCCCCGAACATTTTAGCTATAACTTACATCACTTATTTGCATTTCTGTTGAATTAGAGGACAACTCACTTATGGGTTAGTCATAAAAATCCCATTCACCCAGCATCAGCATGATAACACTTTCACTTGAGATTATCCCTTACCAAAAGGTGCAGCACATTCACACTGGGGCCTCAGCACACAGCAAGTCCCTGCCCTCTACACATTCACGGGCTTGTTTAGTGCCAAGACCCTCTATGGCCACCAGACCCATGAGAATGGACTACATTGAAGCTTAGCTGACAGAAAAAAGGATGAGTCCTGAGGAGTCAGGGCCAAGCAATTGCATGATAAAACAAATACAGAAGTATATAGTCTTGAAGACCAATTTCAGACTCACACCAGCAGCATGAGTATCGAATCTTCCCTCTCCAGAGAGAGACAAGTGCCTACAGCCTCCTGTGCAGCACTGGAGAGAGGGTCAGCACCCCTTCATTTCCTCTGAACCTTTGCTGCAGCAGCGCATCTGCATTGCATGAACACCTGCAGAACTCCTTGTCTGGGATTCAGAATTGTGCAGTAACAAAAGAGTGCTTCAAAAGGAGCTCTGAGCCTCCCAATTCGCATACAGACAATAAACTTTCCTTTAGGAAACGACAAAATAAAATGTGACCAAGGAAAAAAGCAAAGGCTTCATTAATTTGCATGCGCTTACTAATGGCATACTATTCCCACCACGCCAGGAACCTCCCTTCCATCTAACACTACAGGTAAGGCAGAGTATTTCTGACCTGCTGACAAGGTTGTAGCTGACCTCAAGCACCATGGACTTGTAAAAAAAAGGGAAAATATTATTGTGGTTGTTACAACAAAGACTTGGAAGGTTGTAGTCAGCAGCAAAACAATACTCTGAAACGTGTACTACTGAGAGACTGTCACCATAAAAGTTTGAGCAGTAAATATTGTCTCTGCAGTAGCAGAAATAGGTGTTCATCGTTCAAATTAAAAAAAAAAAAAAAAAAAACACGTATCAACTAGTCAAACTATGTACACAGACACATAAAAAAGCATACACATAAATCTTCAATCAATTGGGAATGTTTCCAGTTTTTGACTCTGTCTTGCATTAACATTGCGGTTTCTCTCTGAGTTACACCAAAGTTCTAACAAATGGTGCAGCACTTGTCTGAGTGCTCACCTGGAATGTACAGAAGGGGAAGATGGTGATGTAAAGATGGCAAGGAGCATAGCAAGTTTGCAGTTGTTCAGGTAATAAAATAAAAAACAACTGAGGCCATTTGACTTTCTTACCAAAAGGTCTCACTCAGCTTTAGCACAAGACTGAATTAATTTCTGCCTTTGCAGTTGTACATGCACAACTCACCATCTTCACTGTAAATGGTTCACATACATATGAGGACAAAATGGAGCCCAAAATGATACTGAATAGCTGTGCCAGCCACTTCAAGAAAATGCCCAGCCACATACTGATGAAAGCTGCATTTGAAAAACACATCAGCTGTCCAGCCCTAGCTGCAATTATCCATCCAGTCCCCTACTGTCATGACCAACTGGTCTGTAACTGGCTGCAGCCTGCTGTAAGTTGGTTCTTAAAACACATCTAAAAACAGAAGATCAATGAAGATACAGAGCAGGCAGCTTCTGCCACTGCACCAACATTCATGAGCTGAAGCAAGGAAATGCACGCCAATCATTTTGTACAATAAAAGAAGTCACCTTAACAAAACTTTGTCACAGCATCCATGTCTCTTGCTGTCAAAATAAACACTGACAGTTTGAATTCCCTTTAGATAGCTACAGAGACATCAACCTCCAACAACATTTGATTCTGCTAACATTATGTGTTAAGCTTATTTTGGATTTCTCAACACATCTATAATAAAGCTGCCAGTACCCGGCAACATTATCAGCCACTCTGGTGGACACTACCTTGGTGCTTCCTAGAGAAGGAAGGGAGGAAGGAAGAGAAGAAGTCCCAGAAACTACATTTGCTTTAAGGCTCTGCAGCAGTTGGACAATCTTCCTGATAAAAGCTGGTAAAATGTGCACTTACTTGGAAGAGTGAAGGCTCAGGCCCCCATCTCCCAGTGCAGACTACTTATAACATTATGCTTGAGCATTTATTTATTTGTAGTAATACAACAGTGTTGAAACAAAAATGAAGAGTTCTGCCTAACTATGAGATCAAAAAAGTATTTTCTAAGGCAGCAGGAGAAAAAATCCAAAACAACACATACCAGGCTCCAGCCATGCACCCTTCCCTGCTTCTGTGTGATTTTATATAACAATTTACTGATGTTTACAGGCAGTGGTTCACTAACCTGAATATAGAAAACTGCTGGTTGTGGAGAAAAACAGAGCACAAAACAGCATCTCTTTGCTCTTCTGTTCCAGCATGTCTGCATCTTGTCTTCATTTCCTTCTGCAAGATGTTTCTCCAGGGTAAATCAAACTCCAAGCTCTATTCAGCTCATGGACCTTCAACAACATCATCAGCAAAGGCTTATACATATTACATGAGCCATCTTAACTAGTGGATCATGCCTGCTTTAGCACCACAACATTACTACATATATTGTTAACACATCTCCAGATGATTAGGGTAAAGAAATTAGGAAGAGCCTCTTAATGAAATCCCTGTGAGAAACAGACACACTGAGCACTCATTCCCTCAGGGCTCTATGATGCAGATATATGTTCTTTCTACACAAAAAGATCACCAAATCTGTTCATGAAGGCCTTGTATCAGTCATGAGGCACTGATAACTCTAAGCCACCTAAAGGTAAAAAGCATCTGAACAAGAGAAATTGGAGAAAAAAATCTGCTGTCTGCTAAGCAGGAGCCCATGTTTCCCCAGCAAAATGTTTAGTATTACTTGAGGCAACGTCTCTGCACACCAAGGTGGGTGTGCACCTGAGTGCCTGTCAAAAACTTACTGCTGGTTATCTCCTGGGCCAAATTCTGATTCAGAGAACTACAAAGCAAAAGCGAGCAGTCAGTATCCCAGATGATTTGTGAATGAGAGAGATGATTATAAGTCCAGATAGACCTGGGGGAGCCATGTAAATGTATTACAAGCACAAAGATTTTATATTAATGCCTGGAGCTGGCAAGATCTCTCTTCTTATTTAATTGTCCACTCATGACTAAGCTAAGTGAGTCCACATGGGACCATGAGGTAAAGATGAGTGGCCCTGTCTAGCCTGAACACTGAATGCAATACAACACTAATATGAGGAGTGAATCTTCCAAGCACAGATCACTATATTATCAAGCATTTGCTGACAGCTAAAATAATTCAATTTAGGGCAGAAATATACCTTGCAGTGCATAGACAGATTGGTCTGCACACTAATGCGGCAACAATCTTGCTAAGAAATTTGCTCCAGAACCTCTACTCTCCTACTTACACTTGTTTAAAATGGTACTGTACAGATTCCTCCCCAGTTTAAAGATACAATCGCAATGTTAAAAATATTCAGTGCCTCCTCGTGGCATCAGAGATCTCATCAGGTAGAAAGACCAACAGATAGACAGACAGACAGACAGAGTATACTCCATTGCTGTGTTCTCCTCATTTTCTTATGCTCTTCATATCCATTTATTGCCTCTGACTTGACTGCAAGTTCTTTAGGGCAAGAACTCCTAGATAACAAGCCTTTGTGTAATGCATTATTGATGTCCATGTGGGCTTCTAGGCAAAACTGTGATACAAATCCTAAATGACAGTGGTATGACAACTACTGGCATAAGCTTACAAGTCAAGATGAGCCCTTTAGAAAAGTCTGGCCTCAGTGATAAATTCAGGTTTTGAAATAATCCATAGTCCCAGAGCATTTTCAAGTGACTCATCTATGCCAATTAATTTCTTCTTACAACACCTAGGCTAAACAGGGAAATTTAAGCTCCTTCACTTAAATGACTTTGGGATACTGAAGGATGTGTAAAGATAGGGACTGAATGCAAGATCTACAGCTTTTGATCTTAACCACAAGACTATGTTTTCCCTTTGGGAACTACAGCCTGACTCCTGATCTCTAGTCACACATCATGCCTATCGTGCCCAACACTCTCCTAATAATTAAGAAATCATATGAATAAGTTGCCTCCAAAGAGCAATATCCCTTCTTACACTTAAGAAACAAGGTCAGAGAAAGTTGGAATATGCAAGTGTTAACCTATGCAATCCAAAAGAGAGAACTCATTTAAAATGTGTATTACTTAAATCCCAAAAGGGTAGGTATGAGCAAAAACTTCAGATATACAGTATGTGTAATACAGGGAGAGAGGGAGGAAGAGAAGATTCGATCCAAGATACTTATTTTCATCTTTAAACCATATTAACTCTCTTCCTGACACAGCAAAAAAGAAATGAACCTCTTAATTTATCCTCACAGCACAGTATTAAATAGGAAAGCTTTAGCTCTGCTTTACAGATGAAAAATTGACGTGTATTGACTTAACTAAACATAAAAGAGTGAAACATCCAGCAAATCAAACAGCCCATCTGGCTGAGTACTTTTAGAAGCTATGTAACAAGATGGAAAAGCGGATAAGCAATAAAACAACACATGAGGAAAATGCCCATACCACACCAGCCAAGAGCTCTGCGCAAGGGACACAAAGCCTTGACCCTCAGCCTGACACTTGGAGCTGAGACCAGTTGCCAGTTTCCCACAGACCTGACCCTAACCTACCATTTTTAGAGTCCTGTTTCTGAAAGGAGTATAATGTTTCCTTTCCATCTTGCCCATCTGGATGCTAAATTCTTCAACACCACTTACAGTGTGCTTGTAGGGAGCACAATGCAATGAGATCCTGACCAGTCACGAGGCCATTAAGCCATGCCATGGCAGGCATAATAATGCCTTGAAGTGGAATCACCCAGTTCTCGCAATTACATAGGTGCATAATTACAGTTTACAGGGTACTTGAACAGCCCAGATATTTCCCCAAACATTTTAGGATTAACTATAAGCACTGCCTTAAGACAACTTGGCCTGTACTCCCTTAAGATCAAGTATGAGTGATACAAAATGTTACAGCACTTTTCAGGAAGAAGCTGGCATTTGCAGAGAGCAAATTTAGATAATATGTAAGATGTTATTATAATCAGGTGTCTTGCAACTGCTCCTAGATAACTGTGCCTCTGATAATAAGAGCCAGCAACTGCATTTAACTCACTGAATGATCTTTAGCAATATACTTCTACCAGAAGTTTTCTAAACAAGTCTCAAGAAACACAATGAAGCCATTTATTACAAGCAAACTCTTTACAGAGCAAAGCTAGAAATTAGAAATCATGAGTATATATGCAAAAATTTGTAATTCTACATGACCACATAAGAGGCAACAACAACTGCCTTGTATATGTATATATGAAATTATGGACACTGTTGCCAGCACAGAATACATACAATTACAAGAGCAACAGCAGCAAAACAACACAAGGGCCATGAATCCTCTCCAGTATATATGGTTAGCCAGAGAAATTTCCACAGGTTCCCCAAGAGACTCTTGTGCTCAGAGGAGTGCAGGAACACTCACCCAGCAAAGACCCCTGTGCACAGACTTGTGACATACAGAGCCAGGAAGTCCTAGGAAACCACCACCTTTTCATGGGGCACATGAAGCCGTGTCAGTAAAGACACAACTACACCAATACCGTGACATGGCCTTCAAACCCTGCACTACCTTCACCCAGCATCAGCTTAGTTTGCCCCGCAGTTTTGGATGTACCGCTCATGGTTCAGCCTTAATGAAGTTGTGTATTAATTCTGCCCTTTTCCTTGAACACAATGAACACTCCAAAAAAGGGAAAAGAACTCAAATATAAAACAGAGCTCCCCTGTACTGGCAAAATCCATGTGAAACTTCGAGATAGAAGAGAGTCTGCTGTCTTCCAGAGAGCCTCAACTGGTATGACAAGGCTAAAATTACTTAAGTCCAGAAATAACATGAGTCATGAGAAATAATAGATTNGCCATTGTAGAGGCAGGTCTCTTCAAAGAGACTTCATAATCTTAACTCTGCCATGATGCTGAGGAAGGGAATTAAACTGGTGAACTTGAGTGGGTGGTTAACGTTTTCATTTATTTCTAAACCAGGTATCGTTCCTGCCTTCTCCTGACTTATACACACTGCATTTGGACTCCATAGTGAAGAAAAAAAAGCCCAACAGAATGGGAAAGAGAACAAGGAAATGTAACAGAAGCAAGAAACCTGCATTTAAAGCAAAGCCTAAACAAACCCAGACAAAGTCATTTCAAGTACCCCAAAAACAAAGGCCTTCAGCTTTACAGAAAAAGGAAAACCTGAAATCATTCAAATTAAATCCTATCTGGGCAAAGTTCACTGTGGTTTTGTCAATGACACCAACAGGGTCAGGCTTAGCTGCTCTCCGTGTTTAAATACACTAACCCTATTGGGATGTTCTCCATTGTGAAGATTCCAATTAGCACTGTGAAAATCTCATCTAAATTCTGCCTCTGTGTGTCACAATAATGCAGTGGTAGCAACAGCAACAACAGGAAAACCACGGCATTTCAGAAATCCACAACTCATCACTACAAGCATTTCTGCTGAAACCTTAGTGTTTCATAAAATCAAGGCAACATTGACAATACTGAAAAAAAAAGAAATACAGGATAGAAGTCATACAACCCCACAGCATTTCCAAAAGAAAAAGGGTTTTGTTCAACTTCCATTTTTAAATTACTTTCCCTTATTTTAAATTCCATCCTTTTTTTTTTCCTAGGTATTATATTTACACTTCAGACGTCAGAATCAAAACAAAATATTTCAGTTTTCAAATGTGAAACACAAAAATAGACTGTAAGTCAAATACCTCCCTATACACACTTGTGAGGTTATGGAGTTCTCATCTGTGGAGGCTCAGTAATTTTAGATTTTGCACCAAGTCAGTAGGAAGCAGTATTCTCAACAAACTTCAAAATGCTGGAGAAAGCTGGCCTTCCACCCTCCACATGATTATTTCCACATCCCTTTGTATCAAGTGATTTTAAACAAGGATCAAGAGAATGGTGGGCCAATTTCTAAAGATAATTAAGGAGAAATTCTAGAAAACCAAAATTTAAAGTTGATTCATTTTAACTAATGGTATAAATGAACTCACACAGATAACACCACAATGACACATCATACTGAAGAGTAGCATCCAAGGCTCAGAAGGTTCATGCAGGTTCTTTGAGCTGAGCAGCCTGTGAAAACTCTAAGAGGATACACCACATGTAACAAAATAGACAAAGCTGACAACCACAGAATGAGGATGCTTCACATTCAAGAAACAAAATTTAAATTAAAAAAAAACAACCAAAAAATATAAAACCAGTGAAGTTAAACAACTAAATTTACAGTTTTGTGTTAAATTGCAATTGGTCTGTCTCATAGATTACTCTCTGCATCAGCTGGATGCAGATGGGACTGCAGCGAGTAATGAGCATCTACGCTTTGCCCAGACACATGTTGTATAAATGTCCACAGAGGAACACGGTACTGTTACCACAAGCTGTCTGTCTGCAAATACCACACCTACACATTCACTGCTCCCATTCAAACAGGGGTTATAGCCACACAGATTGACAAGTAATCTCAGTAGACAGAGCAAGACAACACATCATGTTGGCAGTCAGCAAAGCTACAGCTAGAGCCAGTCCAATGTCAACATCCCTAAACATATACAAACGTGGATGTTGAGCCCTTTAGCACTGTTTTGTTTTACAAATCCAGGTGAAGATGTTCTACTTATACACATATAAAAATGTATATGTATACACACATATATAACTACATTTATATTCTTAGATAAATACCTAAAGAACACAGGACAAGATAGTGGGAAACACTGAATGAGACCTTGAAAGCTGGAATTCACTGTGCTTATTACCATGTTTATGTGATTCATAAACAGTGCAGTGAAAAGTCATTAATCACTTTCTCAACAACTTTTCTACATTAACCTTTAATAAACAGAATTAATCACTTTTTTCTCAGTATATGAGCTTTAGTCATTGAAAAGACATACTTAAACAAATTATTAATTAATCTCTTCTCAACATTTACTGCACCTGAAACTTCTGTCATTTTTCTCTCTTAATCAACACAGTTCCTCCAGGCTTGGCATTTTAAGTACAGTTATTTTAAGTAATTTCAATTGTCAACACCAAATCATGTTTTGTGCCTTTAGACGGCTGCAAAGGGAATTACTAGAGACAACGCATCAATTGCTAACCCCTGAACATGTCCATTGAGACAGAGAGGCTCAGAGAGGACATGCATTCCTCTGTTCTTTGCCATCTTCTACGTACTTGTATTGATCTGCAGGACTGTTACAAAAGAGCACAGAAGGCTCCTTGGGAGCCATTGTGAGATATGAAGTCATCTGCTTTACACAGCTCCCAGTGGACAGCACACACAAAGACTAAGCAACCGAGTCTTCTCCTTCCTATTCCTTGTTGGGAAATAAACTCCTGATAAAGGGATCACATGCTGTAAGAATGCCTACTTTATTCTCTATTACCAGATATCAAGGACTAAGGGAAGAAGGATTAATTATTATTTCCCCTGCCTCAGTAAAAGGTTTCCTATAGGTCTCCCACATAACATAAAGCTGCGGTGCTTCCTAAAACTCCCTCTGTGGGGACCATGACTTTAGCCTTTCCACTACACACAACAAAAAGTGTTTTCTCACCTCTGACACTGCAGAAGTCCTATTTCTAAAACAGCTGTCTTGCACTATTTATCACTTAAGAGAAAGCCCTGAACAAATGGAGAGGACATTGACCTGTGGCTAAGAAAAATGATGCTAAGACGCACAGCTTAATTGCATCTGTCAAAAATTTATTCGAGCTCACTACACCTGATGAATCATCACCACACACTTGCTGACTGCCAGAGTGAACTCTTTAAAGACAACAGAAGTCTTGGAACTCATCCACCTAGAAACCTTTAAATAAAAGTTTATAAATAATAACAGATGTATTATATGGG
>WEIV01010148.1:94485-136055 GCA_013390005.1 Calyptomena viridis | reverse complement strand
GAGACACTGATGTTTAAGTCCTCATAAGAAAATCAAAAGCTTGTTAAGTATTTAAAAATTGCTGGATGGCAGATGCTAAGTATTTTGAATAGGATTTCACACTAGCAAGATTTTAATTACTGCAGTTTCTCATTTGCTAGATTCCCTGATGAACTGATAGGCAGACTCTCATTTATTCAAGCAGAATACCCAAAATGTCAACTAGAGTTGAGACAGTGTTGTACACAACTGAAGTCTGCTACACTACTTGTTTTTTTTGTGTACACACATGCAAGTACAGCAGACCTGTGCTTCTCTGTGCAAGAGAGAGTGACCCCACATGACCACCATGACTATCATACTCATAAACAATGCCTTGAGCTAAGCTATGTCCATGGCTTTATGGCTAACACTAACCTCTGCAAAAGCAGAATGCCCTAGGTGTGTCAATCAAGGAGAAAGAGGCTCATTCTACTGAGGGTTTAACTACAGTAGATGAAGATGCACTTTCATAGAACTAATTTGCAAACTAATATCTAGCATACTGGACAGGCTGGTAAAACCTCATGCAATGCTACAGCAACTTCAAAGGCACCTCTCACCTTGTTACCAAGTCATGTAGGTGCATGGACCTTTGGAAAACTCAACTGCTCTCAAAGCTGCTCTTCAAAGTGATCCTTAAGCTTTTGATTTAGTTAAGCAGCTTCACTTCAGACTTATTTTCAGCTGTAGTTCAATTTAGTATCTACTTTATTCTTCACGTTACAGTGACCCAGGAATTTCTCACTTGGACTCAAGGTCTAGCTATGATAGAATCAAATTCTGTGCAACAACTGAAGAATCAGTGACTGAGCTGAAGGAGACCCTCCAGGTCGAATTACACCTGTGTCACACAAAGTACTGACTCTGTTCTGGTCTTGGTAGCAGCACCCTCCTCTCATATCATGCAGACAGGCACGTGTAAGCATTCTAAGTCATTGATCCCTGCCTCAGACTTTTTGCTGCCACAGGAGACAATGATGTAAGCACCTAGGAAGTCACTGTCTGGCACCTCTGATTTTATTACAAAATGGCTTGGATTGAGAATGCCATCAAATTGGCTAATAGAGATTCTGAGCTGTGCAGCATAAACCATGAAAATGGTCACTTTATTAGTACAATTATTATCTCTACACTAAGCTGCTCCAGCCTCAGGAACTTGTTTCCTAGACATTATATAAATCTGGGGTTCTATCTTCTGCCCCACAGCTTCCTCAGGTGACAGCAGAGCAACCTCATCATGTGCTATTTGCTTATGTAAGTGAAAATTCTCCTTGCCAAGGCAACAGTTACCAAAAGCTTTCACAGATGCTGCTTGTGCAAGATTACTAAAACAGTTCCTGAACAATACCCTTAATGAGGAATGGTGAGACTTAATTAAAGCATAAAATAATTAAAAGGCAATCAAGAGCAATAAGAAGTTTCTGATTATTTTCCCCTACATTTGAGATGTAAGATGTGGGGGAGGGGATTGCCTAATCTCTATGGTTTTCAACTGTCTTTTAGAAAATGAAAGAAGGAAGCAAATATTAGACAAAGATGTGTAATAAAGGTTTCAACAAAGCAATCAAATTATAGACTGATATAATAGAGATAAAAAGGCACACATTTTTCATGCAAATCCCACTTTTCTCAGTATGTAAACAAAACACAGCAAGTCCCAGAATACAAATGTATAAACACCCTGCCCATTGGTCTCAGACCCTTGTTGCCTTGACACTCATTTTGATGGCCTGGGCTCACAGCATTTCCAAAACATAATTATTTCAAAGGAAATGGTTAGCTGGAGCAGGAAATATTCTCTAACCT
Source organism: Calyptomena viridis (assembly GCA_013390005.1). NCBI lineage: Eukaryota > Metazoa > Chordata > Aves > Passeriformes > Eurylaimidae > Calyptomena > Calyptomena viridis. Next base: position 134,228 of record WEIV01010148.1, on the reverse strand, counting down.
TGAAGAAACACCTTGAGAGTAATTCAATTTGAGCTGATTTTCCTTCTTCCTTTTCAGAAGAAAAAGAGAGAAGGGACTGAAGAATACTTCCTATTAAATTTTATAGCAGTAACTCAGGATAACACTTTTACCATCACAACGAACAAGTGATTGAAAAACAAATAATTTCAGTTTCATTATATTAGAAAGAAAATTTTTACTAAAATAGTATCTTTCTTTAAATCCTGAAAAATGGGAGGGGTTTGGTTCAGTTTTGTGGGTGGGTTCAGGGGGCAGGTTTTTGTTTGTTTTGGTTGCATTTTTTCAGTTGAGGCGTTTTGGGAGGGGTCAAAAGCCTGGTAGGAGAGAAAAACCACAAGACAGGCTTATCAGCCATCAAAACAAAGACAACAAAAGAATTTTGCTAATGAGAAATTAAAAGCTTAAATTGTGTCATGTTTGCATTTGATTTACACAGACAGCAAACTCTTCAAGGCAAGCAGCATCTCTCCCTCACTTCACAGCATCAAGCACCAAACTGGTACAGAACATGACTTGTTCAATACAACACTACTTCTACACAAACAATAAAACACATGCACTCCAGGTATGAACCTGTGACAGGCAGACCTAAAGACAGAAGAAGAAAAAAGAGGCTTATCAAGTTTATGAAACGTTATTTTTCTCAAACTCATGCTGGCTTGTACCAAAGAAATACAAGCAGGCAAAACACAGACTTGTAAGAGAGTTTACATTCTTTCAGTTAAAAATCCAGGTGCTTGTTCACTGTGAAACCACAGAAAGGAAACTATCTTGGAAATAAGCTGCAGAACACCTCTACAGAGCCTGTTCCTCCTCATCACTGTCATACTCCTTTTCAGGCCTGCTAACTTCTGCCCTAGAAAACATTGATGAAAAACTAACCCCAAGCTGAATGAGGTGCTGCCACACATTTTTCATTCTTCGGTAACTTCTCCTCTACCTAAAGGGAACTTGTCCATTGGGAGCATCACCTCTCCAGAGAGGGGAGCTAGCACGCAGTACACATACATCAGTTGACACATCAGGCCCCAGACTAGCTTGGACCCTGGACAACACAGCTAAGAACAATTATTCAGAAAGCCAAAACCCACAGAACAACACTTGCAGACGCTGCCATCTCTTTGACTTAATTTTTTTCTTATCACCACATTTCAGAAAGACTCCATGGCAAAATTTGTCACAGACATTTGTTATTTTGGGGCCCAGGACATCATTCCTACAGAAACTTGAACTGGTGTTGAAGTCAGCTTTAAAATGTGGATCGAGTGACAACTAGTGGAGATTTTCCAAAGTGCATCGCCATAGATTTTTCTGCACAATGTAATCCACATCAAGATCCTGTTTCATTGAAATAAAACAGACGCAATCCAAATATGTAGAAAAGTTTTCCAGGAAAAATGTGTATGCATATGTGAAGACATGGGAAATGTGAATGCATTCCCGGGATTCTAAGCTATCCAGATACACAGACTCACACAAACAGAAGAAACCAGCCCCACAGGGACATGGAAGCAAATATGAGAGGAGTCAAATTTTAGGAGAAGGCAGCATCCTTAAAGAGGATGTACTTTTCCTTTCCTTAAAGAGTTTCAGTTGTCTATTAGAAACTCTTGGCTCCTGAGCTAGAGGCTGGGATTGAACTATTCTGTTTTACAGCCCATGAATCTCTCCTCCATGAATCTCTTTAGTGTCTGTGTACACTTTTAACCACCAACGACATGATGTAGCAATGAGTTCCACAGCTCCATTCTGTGTTGCAGGAAAATATATTTTCATTTACTTAAAATCTACTACGTATTTCATTGACTATTTTCTAGTGCCTTATTTATGAGGTGAACAATCATTCCCTAATTTATCTTCTCTCTTTTCTTCATGATTTCATTAGCCTTCTCCTGTGACCTCTAATTTACCTCTTTTCCAGGCTGACGAGTCTAAAAATTGATGAATTCATGCACAGTAGAAAAAAAATCTTTCATTTTATTTGCCTCTTTAATCACCTCTGAGCACAGAGCTTATTCTTCCAAAGACTTATTAGGAGCAACTTTCCCAAAGAAGCATTAGTTGAGGTATGACTCACCATCACTACCCTCATGTATTTTGTGGGGGGTTGGGTACGGAGGGAAGAAGGTTATTTTCTTTTTACAAGCAATACTTTGCATTCAGTGGTGATACATTTTAACTGTCATTTTATCACCGGGACACTCAACATTGAGAGAACCTCTGCAACACTTCAAACTGCTTTTAAATCTGGCTACCCTGATTATTTTTATAACACCATCATGATTTATTGGTATCAGGCCCTAGTAAAGAAATACAGCTCTAACATAGCCATCAAAACATTAGGAAAACAATCCTCCCACACAAAGAGCTAGAATCAAACAAGGGCAAGAAATTGCAACAAGATCTTCAAGGAAGTTTTTGGAATTTACTCTGCTTGGGTTTCCTATCCAAAGACACCATGGTCCTTGTGAGAAAGCAATAGACTGATGATGTTATAACATTTTCTGAATTTGGTAAAAGAGGGGTGAGAGTGGGGGAGTGAAGGAATGAGGGCAAGAGGAGAATTGCCAACTATACACGTGTTTCAAGAATCCTCAATTAACATCATTCACTGCTTGTCACAGGAAGCTGAATCTTTTAGGTGTTTTAAAGCACAACTGAAAGAATACAGAATATCTGTATGTAGATCTGTCAACTTTTACAATTATTGTAGGTTCCTCGAGCACAAGTGTCCTGTCTTCAAAAAAAAAAAAGTAAAAAAACTAAGTTTCTGCTCCTCCTGACTGTAGAAGAAAGCCTGGCAATACTAACCCCAAATGTTCATAATGCAGAACAGAAATTAAAAACAAAATCAAATACTGTGAAATAACCTCATGATTTAAAAAAAGGTCTCCTGCTTCTGAAGACATGACTCATCATATGACTGTTTGTGGATTGGCTGTATCAATACAATGAGACTAGCAAATGTGTCAATTAATTTATTAATATTTGCAGTTTCAATTTTCATGGCTGATAGAGAGATATAAAATCTGAACAAGAAAACAGTTTAATGTCTCTCCAGAACACTTCATGTTTTTAAATCATCTCTCTATTCAATCAACATACTGGATGCAGCCGGCTCAAATACATAAATGCAATAAATTAATGTGGGCTACAGATAAAATTCAGATTCTACAGAAGCTCAACTTTCTCAAGAAATAATAAAGACTTTCTAGTTGCTCCCTGAGATGCCTGGAAAAAATTTTGTATGTGACTTCAAGCACCAAACAATGCAGCGTTGTTCCCCTACACAAAATCACAGAAAATGGACACACACCATGTGTGCAGCCCTTCCAGAAGGTAATGATGTCACTACAAATTCTGAGCGAGGATGCTAAGGCCCAGGTATCACTAAGGCTATGTTTGCAATGTGGGGCAGTCACTTGACACTGATGGGCAGATTTGTCAGCACAAGGGAATCACAAAGGCAGATTTGGAAGATAAATGACCACAGCCACTGCACTTCCACTTTGAGCAGCACAGTAGTATATCTGAAGATGGCCTGTTTGTTCAGCTAGAGGCATTTGTCCCAGGATCAGAACAGAAAATTTGCAGAGCTCCAGCAGGCACCACATAGCCTACATCAGAACCAAGCTAGCTGCTTTCAATACAAACAATTTCACAACCTAGACTGTGAACCAGAAGTAGAGGGTTATGTACATGACTGAGTGCCTGGTGTTCAAACAGGAGCAAGGAACATGTCACTGGGTCTTGGTTCTGCAGCACTCTTTTGATCCAGCTGCTTGGCTCCTCAGGCTCATGAGGGTGCAGTCTGTTCCTGTGAACACTCTATAAACAAGTGCCTGAACCATGACTACATCAGTGAACCACCCTGCTACAAATCCTGCTCCTGTAGTCTTCCTCCCAGCTGTCACAGAAGACTGAGTTGATGATCTTTGTCTCCCTGAAAGCAAATCCAAAGCACCCACTCAGCTCCACGGAGGACTGTTGGCTGCCTGTCCAGTGCCACATGGGATAAAAACAAGCCATAGAACACCAAAGAGTAATACAGAAAGTGGCATTCACACAGTCAGGAGTAGAAACCACTGGGGAAAGAAAAAGGGATAGAAAAGCCAGATATACACAAAGAGAAGCTGCAAAAAAATATTAGGGGGACAAAAGGTAAAGTGGAGCACAGAGAAGACTGAGGGTAGCCATGGTCACCCATTTATATCCTGGCTGAGAGGATTCAATAAAACCCATGGGCACACGCAGCGTCTGCACTACAAAGACTTTGTCTTCAAGGCACAGCTAATGCTGCAGTGCTTATTAGCATCAGGGTGCTAAAATATAAAGTGATCATTGCATAAGTGAAAAGAAAAGGAAGGCTCCTGGGAATACCTTTCACCAAGAAACAGAATGATCCTTATCTCATCAAGTAAAGTAAACAGAGCAGCACAGATTCACTGAGAGCAATAAGTAATTAGAGGTACAGTCAAAACCTATGGAAAAATCAATGGAAAGATTCACAGTCCCGTGCAGATTCTCAATCAGAACCTTAGTTGGGATGAACATATATCGATAACAGAGCTAGATGTATCATTTGCCCACAATAAAAGGAAATATTTCCCAGATTAGAACAGAATTACAGTCAGCTAAACAAAAAAGCATTAGAAGCAGATTCTACCTCTTCTGGAGGAGCACAAGCACTGGGAGGAAGGTACAATACATGGTGTCCTATAGAAAAAAAGACTAAAAAAAAATTCTCTGTGAAGCCAGATATAAGAAACACAGATTCAACACTGGGGAGTTTATTCAATAATTCTACTTTAGATACTTTATAAAGGATACAAACAACTGAGGCACATAGAGCATAATGAGACAAAAATAAGCCTATAAAATTGTCTACCAAGGGAGTGGAAGGGACAAAGAAATCTCTTTTAGGAAGGCTTTGGTTGCTATTAGTACTGAAACCAGAGCTGGCACTATTTCTTTCATTGATGAAGAAATGTGCACTCCCTCTTATGTAACATTTAAATTTCACTGTGCTTTTTCATGGCAAGAGAGGACAGAGCTTAATCAAGCTATAGTGACCAGCAGTGGAAATACTGAAGGAATTGTTGAGCATTTAAAACACAGCAGCACCTCAGAGTTCCTGTATATTTTGCTAAGCATCTTACCAAAGATGAAATGCCCCATACCTGGGCACACAGTTATGGGGACACTGTTCCTGCCCCAAAGGGCTTTGTCATCTAAGTACCCAGGAGATTCACCCAGCTGTGAGGGAGATGTGTAAAGGAGCCTGTCCTGATGGCATCACTCCCCGGCTCAGCTTCTTAGGAAGGCACCCATTACTCAAGGCTGAGGAGTGCTGAGCAGAGGCTGCTGCTGGAGGAACAGGAGCAGAGTGGCTCAGCAGGACCACATCAGCCCTGGCAGGCGTGCTCTCCCACCCTGCACACACCCTCCTCCCCGGGGCAACAACAGGGTGATATGGGCAAAGGAAGGGGAACACGGACAGTTCTGTCACACTCAGCAGCTTATTCCTTGAGCAACGGCTTCCAGGGCTATGCCTGGAGCTGGCTTTGCAGGTACTCCCTGTGAAGCAGCTGTCTCATCATGTCCCAGCTTGTTGCTGGCACAGGAGAGTGCTAAGGGAAGACTGAGAATGAGAAAAGTTGTCAGATGTGTTGACCTTTAACTAGGACTCCTCTCGGATGCCAGATGTGACATGGAAAAAAACATGAAGGAGGTTTTTTTGAAAACGCATGACAAATGAACACTCAAGGCTTGACAGAGCAGATGGGGGGTGATGTCTCAGTGCTGCACTGGATAAGATATGCAGGGCAGGGGTAGGGTGTGAAGAGCTGACAACAAAAATGAGTGTTTTGTATTTGGGTGGTAGAAAAGGAAGCCCTGTGTGGTGACAGAAAAAATGTTCAAAGTAATAAGCCAGAAACACAGTATTTGTAACCACATTCTTGGAACGGCAGAAAAACATACAGCTCTGACAGACAATGAACTGTCTCAGGAGCAACACAGACCAGAATGAACTGCACAGCTAGACATTTTGCAGATCACTGTTGTAGAACCGTGCCCTGGCGCTTTAGCTCTGGAAATCCTGGGAGGATTGCATTTTAAGTACTGTCTGAGCTTGCAGTCAGCCAGCCACAATGGACCAGAAGGGCATAGCTGCCTTCCAGGCAGCCAGTGACAGCATTTAACTTCTTTGTTGTCCCTCCCAGGGACAGAAAAGAACCCAACCTACTTTCATCTAATTTGCAACAATAGAGCATGGTCCTCAAAGCTCATGTTCTGGCCACTACTCCCCCATGCTCCCCATTTGTTTCTCAAGGCTGCACAGGGCAAGGCTTAGGAATTAGTTCATCTGACTCTAAACTAAGGAGTCCTTGGTCAGGATAAGACACAACTCAAGAAGCCTAAGAATGGAAGAAAAACAGTACCATCTTTCCTGCTGTTCATAGTGAAATGACTACCATACCTTGGCACCTCTTCAGCCAGAGATCAGCAGACAGCTGTTTGCATGGCAGTCCTGCTCCCAATCCTATTCCAGAACTCCAGCACAAACACCTCCCTCTTATACATGGATCCCAATACCAAGCTCAGAGGTATTTTTCTTGCTGGTCACAAGTACATTATACTATTTCACAACAAATCTACAGCCAACTGAAAATACTCAAAACAGGATGTGAATGTATTTTAATAGAAAAGCAATTCTACTCACTGGAACTTGTTGCTTACTCCACACCTAACCAAGTGCAGTTGTTTTCTACTTCACACAAAACTACAGCAGATCTGCTAGTTTCCACGTAGTCCCAGAGCCTGAAACATAATACAGATGTGACTTGTCAAGGGATATATATCAGATCCATCAGCAAATTAATATAAATCAAGCAGGTTATAATGTACATGCTGAGACAGTTGTTCTTCATACATGTCCTCTCAAACTGCTGCAGCCACAGGAGATTTAAGTTATGTATCTATGGACTCTTACAGCTGGCCAGACCAAGACATTTGTTACCAGGGTTCTGTCCACAACATGCAGAACGTTGCAGGGAAAAAACAAAAAAAAAAGAAATTATTACATTTCAGTCTTGAAAAGGCTTTGTCTAAAATACCATGCCATGATGCCACACTAGGAATTATGCAGACCACAAATTCAATAAAAGTCATGAGCACAAGTTATTAATTCACTATTGATATTCAAGATTATTGCTGACAAAATATTTATCCTAATAAGCACAAAGTACACCAGTTAACGCCATACAGATTCATTAAATCCCCTCAAATACATATATAGAATAAACAAAAAAAAGCAATAAGTATGGGGGTGAAGGGGAAAATAAGCAAAACACTATAGGCTGTACCTCAAAAGTGTAAATGTTAGGGTGGATATTATTCTTTCAGACAAAAATCAATCATCATATCAGGTCATGTGGTTTTTAAGTTTAATTTACAGTAACAATGCTGGAACAAGACTTCATCAGTCACTTGGTAAAAAACAACTTTTACAGAACAAATATGGACCATGACTGGGACTAAAATCAGTCCCAGCAATTGAAAAAATTAGTTTTGTGACTAGCAAGATGATGGCAGCTTTCTTCCTTCCATCTGAGAAATTTTAAATTTAACCCTAAACTCTCTGTTTCTTACCTCTTTAGCAGTCATCTTTTCCTAACTGGCAAAGCCAACTGCAAGTGTCCTCCACAAGTGTCCTGGGAATAGACACTGCAAGCTCTTGCACCTTATCTGGAAAGGACACTAAAACTCTGAAACAAATACAGGGGGGTTTTCCCAGAGTATTTAATTGAAGTGTACATGAAACAAAATGAATTTGATTCAGAAGCAAATTTTACAAGTCTCAAAGAACTACATGGATCTGAAATTTAGATATGTTTTTTACTTTAGCAGTCCTTCAGCCATCACTGACTCTTTTAAAAAGTATCTGCTTTTTGTGCTCCTTTTGCCCATTATATGATGAAAAAATTCACAAGCCAAATAAATATCTGTTGTCTCTTACAAGTCACCTTTAAGATTACAATCCATCCCGACACCAGGACGAGGAGTTAATTTTCAAATTTAAAGTAATTTATCACTGAGCTAGGATCTAAGGTGCACCAAGAATAAATGTGCTTCAAAAATATGTAGTTGCCAAGTCTTTACATAGCCATTTGAAATGTTTAATGCAATCACAGTCCTGCAGTTTGCTTACACTAGAAAGGCTCTTACATTTACATTAATCTCTAGGAATTGTCCTATACTACAGAAAACCACCAAGTGTTCAGATTATTGATTTGACCACACATTACTTGAGCTGCAGACTCTGACTTTTTACTATGTATTTGAGCAGAAACCCGTGAGTGACAGCTCTGTATCCTGACATAAGGCAATGATTACTCTGTGATGAGAGACCCAACTGAGAGCATGTTCCCACTGTTTTAAAAACAAATCCTCAGGATAAATCCCTGGTATCTTTACACAGCCTGACTGGGAGGTAAAAAGAAGACACAGTATTTCATTGATTTTGCAAAAGAAGAAATGAAGCACGTAGTTTTGATATACAAAGTCAGGTAGGCACCTAATCCTCTTAAGATCAGTGGGAGTTAGAGATCTATATTATTTTTGCAGATTTGGCCACAACAGATATGTACATAGTCACACCAGTGAGATTTATGTTTTCCTGGGCAGTTGGGGATCACCCTCGAGCCTCAGCCCTGAATCCCTAACTCTCAGCCTCTGGCTTCAGTCTTAAGAAACTGGATGGCTCTGAAGACTGTGAAGCTCCACAGTGCAGAACTGGCTCATGCTGTGGCTCTGACCTTCTCTGCAGCATGGACAACTAACTAGTCCCTGGCTTTCGGGTGATACATGTGCATAGTTGCCAAAATCTCTATAAGAGCCCCTGAACCTTTACATGCTTTCTTGTGACACACATTTTGGAAAACAGTAGGGCACATTTCACTTGTTAAACAGGCCACAGAAACCTAGCTACTTCCTTACTCTAAAAGGAAAGGTAGCTCTAGGCCAAGATTAGGAATATAGACTGACTAATGTGGGAAAAATTGCCTATCTTTTACATCAGCTCTGCCAGCTCTCACCATTTCATCTATACTTGACACTTCAATAAGCACTTAAGCTTTTCAAGAGAGATGAGTATACAATAATCACTCTTTTATTGGAGGCTGTGTTTTATTTCAAACTTTTGTCCTTCATGTTTGTAAAGAAAAATTAAGTGTGACCTTGAGTAGGGTTTAACACAAAATGACCTGGGAAAGCAGCATATAGTGATCTTGTGAGGCCTAGAATGTCAGATTTGGGGATGCTCAGGGACCACAAACCAAATCATGCACATAAGAGAACATGAGAAGCAAAATTTAAATCATTGGACCATTTTAGGAGAGCTTCTTGTCAGGTACTTTGTGTGCATGCAGTAAATCAGCCTTGCTGATTTACTATACCTCGTGCACAATGAGAGCCAGCTCACTGCATACAAACCAGATTGTAACAGACACCATGACATTCAAAGTGGCACTTCTGAAAAAAAGGGTTCCAGGACACAGGTTTGTGTCTTCCTGTGACATGTCCAGAAGATACAAGAGGTACAGGTACATATTTGAACAAACATAATGCTTCTGTCTATGTACCTGCAGCCTTCTTAGCCATCAAGTCCTTGGGACACTGCAGAAGATCAGATCAAATCACTAAATCTGGAATTGAAAAAGTCATGATAGCAGTATGACAACATTCTGATAGTAAATGCAAACGCCATTCAAAAAATTCAGGAAAGTCACAGTTCTCACATGTTAAAAATAACATATGCACCATGTGGATATGTTAATGTGCTGTCTTCCAGCCTAACAGGCTGGGATGGGGGATGGAAGGGCTATTTTTTGTACACGTTTTAAGAATAGTTATGACCTTAAAAATAATGTTCACACATGGGATTTGCTGTCTCTTACAGGGAAGAAAACTTCTTTTGTCTTCAGAATCTTAGCAATGCCATTTCAAGTAATACAACCTTAAGGTTGTTATGCTACCAGTGAAAGGTGCTGCCTCCACAGTCCCATAAACTGAAATCCTCCCTACTGCAGCTTCAGTCCAACCATGGTAATACACAGCCCTTCAGCCGATCTTTGGACAGATTCAGCATCGCAGGTGATTTGGCTCCTCTTAAGGTCCATTAAACTGTTGACCTCTCCCTCAGATAACCCAGTGTGGATGTGCCAGCTGTGTTAACCAGCTGGCCCTGGCATCACAGCGCTTCATTAAAGCCACTGAAGAGCTAAGACATGGCAGAATTAGACAGCAATGCCATTAACAAGAAGTAACACTAACTTTTAGGGCTGGAAAACAGGATAGATGTGTGAGTTTCCCTTCAAAGAATGTTGTCACTGAACAATAAAACACAGCACGGAAATGGGGGGATTTAATACTGCAGCATTTAACTCTATCACTACAAGAGGATACGTTCCTGCTCCAACCTGGCACAGCACAGTACAAAGACTAGAGAATCTCCATGCTGATAAAGGGTGCTAAGCGACACGTTTACAACATGTACAACCTGGACATTCCAAGTTCCAACCTCACTGAGAAGCTGTGAAACCTCCCCTAAATCTCCTCACTTGAACGCCCTGGTCTATGCTCTCTGCACAACATTCAGCTCTGGTTTGATTGAACGACAAAAGCAGAGTTTTGACAGCACATGCTTGTGGAGTGGATTTTGCAGCAGACCACCAAAACAACAGGTAGCAGTAATTTCAGGAAAGTACCACTTTAGTCCTCATACTGGCCAGGTACTCAATATTTAAAGACTACGTGGCTGAGTCTTTGATTGCTCTTACTCAACACAGCTCCGAAGAATGAGTACTGCATTACTTAGCCTCAGCTGAAGCTTCGGCCCAAATCCCCAGTACTTGCAAGAGCAGAGGTTTGATTTAAGTCCCCTCCCTGAAGCCAAGATTCATTTCCAGCAAAAGGAAAGGACAGTATATTTGTTCTGTGCTGAATCCCCTAGGACTCAGAGGACAAGATGAAATGGAAATATTCTTTTTTTTTTCTTTTTTTTTAAGCAGGTTTATATGACCAGTACAGGCCAGATGAGACAAGATGGGTTCTTCAGAGGCCACGTCCCCTGGTACTGAGCACAGACTGAATGTTATCAAGATGGTACATGCCAGTCATTAGGATGCTAATTGGCCCTGACAGGGCTCTGGTGACTGAAGTTAACATCCAAACTGTCACTACCTGGAAGCATTGCTGCAGGGAACAGCTCCAAGGAGCCTGAAGAAAAGGAGTGGGTGTGAGGAGGTAGAGAGATGGGGGACGTTTATATCTCTCTACAGCTGTCTGCATCACATATTTAAACTAGGGAGAAAAGACTTCTGTCTTTCTACACTGTGTTGATAAAAAATTCCACTAAAAATCACTTTGGGTAATTTACATTTAAATGGACTTTGCACACAAAGTAGATTATTTTGCTGGTCATGTTTACAGTTCTTTCCCTGCTCCCTTTTCCCAGGACTTCATGACTCTTCTCTCCTGCACCATCCCAACCCATCCAATTAAAACACTAAAAATAAATTAACTTGTCAGATTTCCCCACCACCAACTCTCTCCTACTGCTTTATTCCTGTCAGAGCTTTACCTCATCTTGAAAAATTCTGGTGTGTTGAGTGTTTTTGTTTATTTGCTTAGGTGGCCAGATTTGTCATCTATGAACTAGATTTACAGCACTTTCAAAGCAGAGAATCAAGAGTTTCTGAACAGCTCACTGGTCACAATAAGAGACCATTTCCAGTTTTGGTTGGACAACATTCTTGTAAGGCTGCAACAGCACCAACAGGAAGGTGCAAAACTGACACTAGATTATCTACAAATTAAAGAGAAGGCTGAAAGTTATCAAGATCTGGAATGCTGAAAAGTAAATATTATTTGAATATGTGTTTTGTACTTCAGTGCAAATAACCAACAACAGCGACCCACTGAAGCAGTAACTTGGTGTCCTAAACGTGAGAAGTTAGCTGTATTCTTTAAGAGACCAGCTGTGAACAAGACAAATCTGCTGGCGAGATGCCAAAACAGACACTTAAAATACTACTCCGCAACCCTGAATAACTGGGCAACATTTCATCCAGGCTCTGTGTATGTGACATGAAACAAGAGAAGCTACAACCACATTTAAGCTACGACAAAAGCAAGGGGGCTCTTGAATACTATTCCCGGACCAAAAGAAAAAAAACGTTTCTCCTTATACACACAATCAGCTGTCCACTTTCCTTAATCCCTCACTACCACAACACCTTGGCAACCCAATGTATTATCTCCCTAGAAATTCAGGGGATGCAAACCAGAACCAAATCAGCTGGTGAGATCCCCTCACCACCTCAGCAACCTACCCACGTGTTCTTGCACCATCTACTATGCCTCATAAATGTCAGTTCTCTGATCCAAAAATCTACTGCAGATGAGAAGATCTTGGCAGAAATGATTCAATGGCTTCCACATGTGAAGTCACTCTTCCTTCCTCGCAACACATGTGAATTCCTAGCCTTCTAAAAGATGTATACAATAAGATTGTGTCAAGACTATATGACTAAGGTGATGAGGGGAGGGAAGAGGAGAAAAGTAAAGTGAAAATTAGATTCAGTTACTGGAACTCAAACAGTGTCTCTTAAAATGACTGTAGAACACAGAGGGGAGGAACAAAAAAAGGGGGACAGGGCAGGATGCAAGTCTCCATGCACTCTTTCGTACTGGCATCACAGGAATACAGTTTCTTCTTGAAGCAGTTTGCAGATCAAGCAGACAAAGAATGGTGGGGAAGAGACACAGAGACACAAAGCACCTGGGATTTTCACTCCTCTGGCATGCGCATGGAGAATAGAATCTCATTTTGCCATCCTCTCTGCTCACCTAAAATCTTTCCAACTAGCTTCAGCACAACTCTTCCCAGACAGACTGCAGAAGGGAACATCTGAATATAACCAGAAGGATCCTGTGGAGCCACAGAATTTGTGCCCCTCTGCTGCATGCTAGACCTCACCTATACAACAAACGTGACTCAAGAGCCTGTGCTTCCTATTGTCATTTCCATCAAATCTCTGCAACCAGCTTCGCTTTCCTCTGTAAATAGGAATTTCATTGCTTCATAAAATGGATGTATTTAGTCATGAATAAAACCCAAAAAGTTACTGGGGAGGGAAGCAATACCCAATGTACCACAGTCAATAAAAGACAGAAAAAAAGAAAAATATTAGCTTGGGAGTTCAAGGAAGGTTAGGGTTACAAAGAAACAAAATATTGGCTCTGACACAGGAAAAAGCTCTTCCGAATACCAATGTGTTCCATACAGTGACAAAGAAGCTATACTTACCTCAAAGGAGATTAAGTAATATACTGCAGCACCTGAGGAAAGGGAGGAAGGTAGGAAAAAAAAGGCAGGGAAGCATAAACACAAAAGAGAATAAGGCCCCTGAAGTCTGTTTCATATAGCTTCTTCTCCTTCACAGAGGAGATTTATATCTTTTCCTTGGAAATTCAGCATTCAGGAAAGTGGACTTAGTATAACTCCATAATAATACCCTCTTTTCCAGGCCCCAGGAAACTATAATACTGATTTACTGGTCAAAGAAATAAATGTGCCTCAGAGTTCCATACAAGGTCTTTCTGAAGTTAATCCAGCTCTAAGATGGATAAGCAAAAGTGGAAAAATACCGCAGAAAGCATTTGTGTAGATAAAAGGAGCTTTCTAAAGGCCAGTGTTCCTGTCATGATGGAATAATTTTCATTTTCTAGATAAAGAGCTAGAGAATAAAAGCAAAAAAGTTATAGCACACAACCAGCTCCGTGGGCACCAGGACATATTTGCTAGCTGAGGACTACACCTTACTGAAAATGCCTGATCAGTTGGAAATATTCCATACAGGATGCATTTGAGCAAATGTTGACATCAACATCTGACACTACAATCAGTGGAGAGAAACAGTCACCTGCAGGGCAGGATTCATCTGTTTCTAAAGTAGTTATGTAAAACAGGGTCAGATGAACTATGTCCTAAAATATCTCTTTCCTTTTCCTGTCTGGAAGGAGAGTCCACATAACTCAGTTAGATGCAGACAGCTAGTCTGTAGACATCTGAAGCTAATGGTGGACTCATTTCACCAAGCATTAAAATGATTGCAGAGATGAGACTCAAGTACACACATGAAATTTGCAGAAATTAATCTACGTTCTTCTCACTGCGACAACTGGAAGTATTGCTCTGGAGAATGCAAACACAAGTCCCAGGCTTCTCTACCGTCTGTGTTACCAATTAATGTAGATCAAGATACAGCCCAGACGTTGCAGAGATAAGACTTTTACATGCAAGGAAAATGCAAGTGCAGGCAACACTATTCCTGAGCCTACAGATTGATACAAACAGAACTTAGAGATGCTCAAGAACATCATAGGAAAATTCACAAGACTGACAGTTTTGCTTTTATCAAATAATTCTCCCTTAGATTCATGTCAACATACCTGTCCCTCAGTTCCTAATACTGAGTTTAAATGCAGCTTCAAGGAGCAAAGGGGAATATAAGCCCTAGATTTCTGTTAAAACAACTTTTTTTTTTTTTACCAGTGGACAAGGCAAACAAGTCCTTAAATAGAACTTAATGCTGTAGACCACAAAAGTCCAAGTATATGGCCTGGCAGAAGAGCTCATATAGCCCTAACTCACAAGTCCCCTCACAGAAGCAGAAACCTAAGATGTTCCCTCACCTGTCTTCTGACAGGTGCTGCTTCATCCCATAACACAGATGGCTGGGAGCAGGTTCAAAGAACAATCCACACAGCCCACAGCTCCACTCCCTGTTCACTTGCAAGGGGTTCTCTCAAAGAAGCAGCGGCAGGACTGGGTCACCTTCACCAAGACACCAGCAGCCCACTGCTGGTCACAGTCTTTCTCCATGTGCTACTCAGGAAGAGAAGCAGCCTGTGTGCAAGGATGTTTCCCAAGTTTCACACTTGGGAAATTTTAGCCAGTTACCATAGATAGACCAACTGCACTGTGTATGCACAAAGTACAGATCTCATCAGCCTGTAGTATACACTGTGTGTTTAGGCACAGCTAGGATGAAGACTCTATTCAGGCAGGAGCATGTACTAATGCAGTGGTCAATTACTCCACATGGGCTGAAACCTCTCTGAGCAGGGACCACTTCCTTGTCCTGCAGTTGTATGTTTCTTGTACAGCATAAGTTGCCAGTTGGGGCTTGTGAACATGCTGTGTTCACAAATAAAACAAATTGTGAACAAATAAGATCAGCCATATTCAGACCAAATTCCAAAGCACATCCTGCTTGCTTGCCCACATTCTAGGTTAAATACAGAGGTCTCTCACTTCAGAGTAAACCAGCCACTGACCTTGTCCTTTGACAACAAAGAACAGCTATGGAGCTGCTGCTTCAGGACTCAGAAACAGTCATTTATTAAAACTCAGAAATAACATCTACCAAAGAAAGGCAAACAGATTCCAGAATCATCTCCTCCAGGACATGTAAGAAACCGTCCAATCTTAACCTCCATTTCAAATGCTAATTACTTTCCAGAACACTAACCTGAATTTTTCCTAGCTTCCATGGAGCATTAAAAAAAAAAAAAATGACATGTGCAGAGATCTTCATCTTTCCCTTTCTAAATTTATATGAATTATGTAATTGCACTTTTAAAGGACTAGAGCAAGTGACTCAAAAGAAATGCAGAATGAACTAACACTACTTGTGACAGAGGAGGAAAAGAATACTTTGAAAAGCAGAGGAGCACTTTCTCCCCCCAAAAAAATTTGAAAAGAGAAGGTAGAAGACACTATAATCGCATATGTGAAAAATTATTCCAGGACAATGGGATGTATGGCAAGTTATTTTAATAACTGAGTTTATGATATGCTTTAAATGATGTAAAGGATGCCCAGAGCACAAGGATGGCTGTCATCTTAGAGAAAATGTATGCACTTAAAGACACATACTTTCTTAACATACATATCTGATAAATTACGTACATATACTGACAATGTAATCTAGCAGGAGGGGCTCACAGGCATTTCCTAAAGGCAAAAGCTTGTCACTGTGAAAGGATTTATTAATTACTATAAATAAAGTTATGATTATCAAAGTTAAATCCCTGGAAGTATTTTGCCAAAATCATTTAGCTCTGGACCAAAACTCCAAGAAAAAGGATAGAGCAATTCATTTTCTCATGGTAGGATTTCAGTTAAGATTCAGGAGGCAGTTTACATCCATTGGTATTTGGGATTTTTTTTAAAAGTATGAGGTATCCACTCAATTGATTTTAGGACAAATGTATTTGTATTACTGTACCTCTAATGAAGACCTTAGAGCAAGGCACTGTGAAGCAGAAGAAAAAGAGTCCTTATGCTGAGAGCAACACAATGGTTCCCCAGCAGAAGCTTAGAGGACCAGGATAAATGTTTTTAGACTCTACAATAAGCAAAATTACTGCATTCTGAATGCAAGAATGGTGATGTATGACAAACAAGGAGCTCAGCCTGCCAGAAACTTTGTGTCTGGCAACAGTCGATTGTTCCAAAAAGGTTAGAAGCCACTGAATTAGAGTATATTACAAGAGACAGTGTGGAACAAAAACCAGACTGGGAGAGCACAAGGAACTAAAATGAAAAACACAGCCCTCCTGACCAGCATCCTAACAAGAGTATTCCCAACAGTGAGGGGGTTAAGTCCTTCCAGATCATCCTTTAAGGTGGGTTTTCAGACCACGAGCAGCCCTGTGTAAGCCCATCAGAGTAAGCCCAAAGGCTGCACACTGAGAGTGTCATCAGAAGGTTTAGGAAATACAAAAGCTCAGCAGGGCCAGGCACAGGGTCGTTGCCCCGGGTTTAAAGGCAGCCCCAGGGAGCGACTGTGCAGTTCACTCACGGACAGGCAGCACGCCTGCAGCACAGCCAGGTAACAAACCCCGACTCTGGGCACAGCAGGCTGTGCCTTGCTCACAACCACATCCCGCTAGTCCTCGGTGCCAGCAGAAGGAAAACAGCACTGCAGCAAACAGTGGGAGAAATCCCTCAAATCTTCATGATATACAAAGCCTGAAGGAATGCGCATTACAGAAAGATTTAGTTTACTGGCATGAAATCAAACGTATAAACCCAAGATTATTCACAAAGATCAAGACAACCTTCAAAGAAGCCAGAAATCCAGGGGGAAGCAAAGTATTTCCAAGTAGTTCCACTTTTCTCACACAAACCAGGGAATTTCAGAGAGAGGGTCATAAATAATGGACTTTATTTTCATTCTTTGCATATATCCTTGCTGGTGCAGTGCCCAGTGTTATCTGGAGATGGAATCTGATAGTGAGCCATTTTTGGATACTCAAAGGTACCTTAAAAGGGACTTTTTCTCGGACTATGAGTATTCGCTTTCTGAAATACAAACTATTGTAATTAACGAATTGCTTTACACAGACTACAAGGGCACTTCTAAGAAAAAACGTATTTCTTATGTGAAAAGCCTCTGTAAACTAACAAAGAAAGGCATTTAAAGACGCAGTGACTCAAAGCAGCCTATTCAAACTAAGGTACCTGTTAAACATCAGTGTAACCAACCACAAACTCTCCTAGAGCAGAAAAAGTCACCATTACTTAATGTCTTCAAAGCAAGATCAGAGGATTCTTCTCAAACACATATGTGATCATGCTTAAGCCACAGTTAATGGTCAGATGCTGAAATCAACACTAATGAAAGCAGTCCTTTCTCAGACACGCTTACTGTTGTTAGCAGTTCTGGTCACAGCAAAATTTAAAGATGATTTACTGAACAGAGAATAGTGCTGATAAGAATAAGAGGCCTATCTCAGAAAAGTTTGACTCAGCTGGCAAAACACAGCATGACAGAGGACAGAATCGCTGCCTGAAAATACACTTGCGGAGAGGAGATGCAAGAAGTGAGAAGAGATATTTAAACCATAGGATTTTATCTTGGTGCGGAAAGGAGATAAACCAACCACGGAATGCTTCTCAGCTGGAGGTCAGAGACATCTCCGTATGAAGTAGCTGTGATCTGGAGCAGCCTCTCAGTGGGGAGAAGCAGAAGAGGAGAAGAAAGCAGATAAAGAGAGAACCCAAGAGTCCACAGAAATGACTTCTTCCCTATTTTGTTGACTCAGCAGCAAGGAGTCTTAAGGAGTCTTCCTGAGACTGAGGCTTGGAAAGTCAGATTGTCCTTTCCAGCTCTAGCTCATACACAGGGTTCAATAACTTGGTAACCAGTTATTATTGGAAGAGAATGATTTATGTGTATGGGGGGTTTTTTTCTGTGTATTTCTAAAACAGGAAAGTTTTTATTTTCTTTAGGCACAAATACAACCTCTGTTTTTCATTAGGTCTCCAAGAGTCTGGGAGAACATACAGCACGAGAAACATGTAAGAAGAAGAGATAATTTAGCATCTAATCTTGAGTAACCTGTTCAGTCAGACAGGAAATGAGTTGCTCTACATTTCACCACCAGAGGTGGACTTTACACATGTTCCATCGTCCATATCCTTCAGCTCTTAATTACAGGGGGAGGGAAAACTAATAGGTCCTGAAGAACCAACATCAAAGTGCAAGAGATTCAAAAAGCAGCAGTGCTCTGCAGTGGCCAGGCAGCACTGGCTCCTGGGTTTTCAGTCAAACTCAAAGTATGAAGTATGTATCCTTCTTTCTACAGACTAGATCCAAAGGCCCTGGATTCAGCCACCCTTTCTGCAGCACATCTAAATCAGTAATCATTGGTAATCAGACCATCAGTCCAAACCATAAAATCAAACCATCAGTCAGTAATCAAGTTAAAGCTGAAGTCACATCAGCCTAGTAAGGAAGCTGTTGGAGTTGCTCTTGCTCTCTCTACTTCAGAAGCAGCTTACCATAAAACCACCAAAACATACATACTGGGGCTATGGAGGGCCAGGTTACCCTCCTCACAGTTCACCTCAAGCAAAAGTCATAAGCTTTGCACAACCACTTCGTTGTCCCAGAGGCCCTCACTCTCCTCCTCTGTACACAAAGCTTCCCTTCTTTGGAAAGTGTAAAGAGATTCTCATGTCCTCAGTACTGTAATGTGAAAACAAAATCACGTGTTAGTGATCTTTAAACTGACTTAATGAACCAGTTTCAATTCTACCCTTCCTTCCTCCCAAATCCACCCTCTCCTTCAAGAGGGAAATTTGTTTGAGTTAATATGGAGGGGGGAAAAGCAAGCTAAAAATAGCCTCCTTTTGCCCTAAAAAAGTTAAAGCTATGAATAAACAGCCTGAAACAGGAATGCAGACAATCTGCCCACCAAATTCCTACACTGTTTGCTTGTTCAGCTTCTCAAAACATTTTCATAAGGATCAAACACACAGATGTACATCTGCACAGCCAGTGGTATCCCAGAACTGCCTACTTCCATGCAAGTAAGGTAACTGGTTTTGGCATGAGCAGGAATGGTTCATCCAGTCTTGTAAACTAAAGATATAATCTATGACTGTTAAGTACTAGAATATTTCAGCAATCTCCTTGCATCGGGGGAACCAATATGGAGAAAAAAAATAAGAAAAATGCACCAAGAGAACACAAAAACATTTCTCATTCCACTTTACTGTGCAACAGACAAACCACACTATCTCCTAAAAATCTACCGTGCCAGTTAAAAGCACTCACACTGTTATCCCTATCTTAGACCCAAGTCACATCTGTCCCTGACAGCAACAGCTGTCAACACTGAAAGAGCGGGGTAATCAGCCATCCTTTTCACCCTGGGCTGGGAGCCAAAGCAAGGTTGGCTTATGTATTTGCAGTGCAAAGCCAAACAAACTCTTTATTCTGTTCCCTATGCTATGCCATTAGCAAGCAAGAAGATCAGCCCTAAGGACTATCCTTGCAATATGAATATTTGAACCCAAACTTGATTTTACCCTATTCCCCTTCCACTGTATCATCAGGGAGCTTCAGGTAATGCCATTAGAGTAACGAGTACCATCCTATCACTGCGCACAGAAGCCTCTTGGCAGAGTCGCCTTTCATTCCCAGTTTCCCATAGCATGGGGCATCAGACCATGCTGTTGTGGAGTGCTATAAACATTGCTATGATACCTGATGTGAGTTACATCTGAAAAAAAAACCACCTTCCTCTTCTTACAGCACATGAGCCCTCTGGAAGGAGAAAGGAAATGTCTCACTTTCATCTCAGAGTTCAGAGGGAATGTTTTATAGCTGTCAATCCTATCAAGTTCTTATTCATTGACACACCAGGGACAGAAACTGTTTTGAGGTAGGCCTCTGCAGCCAGGTTCTGAAAAGAACTTTGCCTGGTGACATTTGGAAAGCAAGGTAAAAGACTTTCCTGTAACCCTAAAGTAAATGCTGAAAACCAACATGGAACAGGCAGGCAAGATGAGTTAAGCAGATGTGACTACACGAGGCAAAATCATATAAGGAGCAAAGCAACACCTGCTACTGAAATACCTGGTGAGGAATGTGAACCCAAGTTGTCCGTAGCCTCTGGTGTCCCAGCTCCAAGTAAGCACTTTCACTCAGAGAAGCAAGACACACCCAGTGATCAGAGTGGGACAGTGGATGCTGGGGTCTCATGCTCACACCTCGGTATCACTGCCATGGTATAACATGGTATACAACCCTGCATCGTCCTCTCATTTTGACTGCTAAAAAGACTCCAGGAGTACTACAGAAATATTAGAGAAAGACGTCCTGGTTAAAAACTTCTGTTACTTCTTCAACCAGCTTTCACTGGTTTCTTTTACCCTCAGTTCCCATTCAAGGTGGAATTGTCCTTTAACACACAGGAAACTGGCACAGAGCTCTCTGTCATACTACCTCAGAGGGAAACTGCAAGAGGATCAGGGAGCTGAAACTGGACCCGCAGAGCTCTAAATTAGCTACCAGACCATTCTTCTTCCAATAGGTATATCTGCCAGTATGCACTCGTGCAGCTTACTCAGGAAGTGTGGTGGCTTAACAAAAGAACAAGCAAGTCAGAGCAGAAAGGGCAGGGTGGTGTGGGTCAAGCAAGCAACTTTATCAGCAGGGCTACCAGCATCCACTCTGCATCCAGCACTGCACAGGGCTGACACATGAAGCCTTGCTCAAACAGGTACCACTGAAGACTCCTGCCTTGTCAAGGGTGCAGCAGCCAAATGTCGTAGCACACAGACAGTGTTTGACATCACTCATCTGAAACCTCATCCATTGTTGCCAGCTAGTTTTAACAGATCCAAGTGGAGGTGGCTTAATCAGGTTCAACAGGGATTCAGCTTTCCCAGGGCACTGTAAAGAATCAGAAGGGAACAGGCACTGACTCAAGAGAAATAGAAAGAAGTCTTAAGTGTGTGGAAACAGTCCTGCTTTTGATCCAAAAGCAAAAAACTTCAAAAAGTTTGCAGAAACAAAATGTCTAGGGCTCCTTTACACTTAGCTCAGTGTATCTCAGATTGTGCTTAAAGTCACTGCTCACAGTGACATGCCTGTGCAGTGATTCTCTGAAGAAAACACCCACAGTCATTACAGGTGATTTGTCAAGAACACTAACTGATATAAACCAGAATGTCTTTGCCTCAGTAGAATCAATAGATTCTGCCAAATATCTATCCGTGCACCAAGAAGCTGCTCCTTGGAGCAGTGTTCTACATTAGCTGACACAGGACACATCTCACTTAAATCCCTTCTCCTTCCTGCATTTTATGCAGCCAAAATTCATGGTCCACAGTAACAACCATCCATGAAAATGTCTGCAAACAGGTTCAAGTATCTAAGTGTTTAACAGGGGAAGGGCAGGGGGGAGGATAGGACAGGGTACTATAGGCAAGTATAGTTCTCTGTGACGAGATCATACTACCTTCAGCAGAGGCAAAGCTCACTTGCAGCTTTACTAGAGAACCTCAGGGGAGGGTACAGAGACAGCTCCCCACAGCTTTTTAGCCTTTTTTGTGATTACTACTTCTGGTACCACTTAGAATACTAAATCACAAGTAAAAAAGGGCCAAGCTAACCACCTTATACAATGCTAACTTCCCCATCACACCAGCGCCAAGCACTTCGTACTTGATTACAGAGAAAGGAGTGGAATTCAAAGAGTTAAGAAATCTTGATTGCAATTATCATGAAGAACAGTGGTAATGCAAGGTACAACCATGGCCCTGACCAATATTCCTAATACAGAAAATATGTGTCTCAGGGTATGTCTGCAACATTGGAAGAAGTCTTCTAGCTGAGCAGTTGTTTTTTGCCCTCAACTCCGCCTCACTTTCAACTCTTGATTAAAACGATCACTTTCACTCAATATTCAATTTCTGACAGGTAATATTCTCTACATATGTTGCAAGCTGGCTCCATCCTTCCAGGCAAAACACAACAGCTCCCTAGAAGCAACCTTTTTTATTTTACAAGTCATGTATAATTTATGCATCCACAATATTGACATAGGCTAGAAATACACATTGTTCCAAAATCATCTCTTATAAGCTTTCAACAGGTTTGGGGGCATTTTCCTTAATCACTTACCATTTTTTGTTCATTTAGTCCTCAAGTTCTCATCAAAGCAAACACTTGCCCATACATAGATGTGCTCCCACCCTTCTAATCTTGCAGATGAATTCTGCACAGGACATACACAACTGACATATTCAGCTTTCCCAACCAGGTAAACAATTGTCTGAAAAAGGGAGATGGCTTTGCAAGCAATTGTTATGCCATGGTTTTAAAGGGTGCAAAATATTAAAATACTAAAACCACCTGAGTGTGTTTTACTGAGTTATTGGCAGAAGAATCTCCGGCAAGTTACAGGGACATTCACAGATACCTGCCAGGAATAGGGAAGCATTTTCTTCACTGCATTTCCTTAGGTGGAAACTAAAAGAGGGAATGAGGATTTCAAGAGTTTTCATTTGGTATCCAAACAGCACTGAATTAGGTAGCTTTCTTACACTGCTGAGAAAATTCCATTATCTCATTTTAAGAGTATATCTAGGAACAGACTCAGGAACACTCCAGCACTGAGTCATCCTATCTTTTCATCTGGCACTGTCTGTGACTAGATGCCACACAGATATGATGTGTTTGCTTCTGGCACTCTGAATGAGTAGGAAAGTTGAATCTTCTTTCCCAAGCAATACTTTTCTTTCCTCTTTTAATTTAAGTAAGTTTTTCTTTTTGAAGATGTTCTCAGGGACAAAATATTTTGTCCAATTCTCATCTTGGCTATTGGATGAATAACCAGAACACCCACTCAAAGCACACAGTTTTTGATCATCCCCTCCACAAGGTATGCAGGTGGCCAGAAGAGTTTGCAAGTATGAGCTTCCAGTATGAGCTTTTGGGGGGTTGGAGGTGTATGTATCCATATGGCCTGGGATTCGTAAACCAAAGCATTTTGCAGTAGTGTGAACTGACAAAGTATAAATAGAGAAAAACATCATTACCACAGATTACAGCTAAAAAATCCTCACTGGAGAAAACAGAGTGTGTATAGGAGAGACTCACTTTAACTGGTAGTTTTGCAGGTGACACAGGAGAAGCAGTTGGAAAGCACTCTTGATCTCCCACAGCAACAACAGCTGGCCCTCCAGTGACACCACTGCAAGACACAAAACAACAGATTCATCAGTAAAACAGGCAGGTCGTGATAAGGAGTCACTTCACAAATAAACTTTTCAATCCAGGAATAATGTTCCCCACTTCACAATCCCCTTCTCCTCCCCACACACTCCTCAACCTCAATGGAGTTTGTTACTAAAATGAAACCTGGGTCACCAAATAAATATTGACTTCCTGGGGAAAAATCTCTTCTTGCCATTTCCAATAGAGAATTAAAAAAATTAAAAAGATGTGACTTTTTGACACTGAATCCCCCTACAAACTAACAATGTAAAAGTGAACGTGCAATGGCAAGAAAATAAGGCATGCTGGGCATACAGAGAAAAGTTCAGGTAAAGTGTGTCTACAGAACAGCACCCTGTAATTTATGGTGCAGTAGCGGCCCGAGAAACAAACTTTGTAGGTCCCAGGGATTAATGTAAGAAAGCATTCAGAAGAGAGCATGGTCCTATGTTTTCTAGGCAGGGAGAAGGACAAAGACAAGGAAGAGTAAAATTAGTAAATATTTCTAAACAGTTACATTTCTGAGATGACAAATGCCAAAGAAGCAAGCTCAGCTGTTGGAAGCAGTTAATGCAGCAAATACCCACAAATGAAAAGCACCTTCTGCTGGGAGTGGTAAAACTTCACCAAGTGATGCTCCACAGGAGAAAGTAAGTTTATAGCTATATTCAGATGCCTAGCAACATTCAAACGCATGATCAGCCAGTGCACAACAGGTTAGCTCTACCTACAGAAGCAGTAATAAGGTCTGAGGTGTAGACAAACTTTTTTGAAAACAAAAACCCCTTCTTTTTCCACTGCAGCTTTATCAATATAGTGGAAAAAGAATTACGACACTGTTTTGTGCCACAAGATTTTTGTTAATGCATACATCTCCTTAGCATTAAGTTTGGAACTGCAGATAGATTTTATAGTTAAGCACAATGGAATTAGCCCCACTGTACATCACTTAGGGTTAAAAAACCAACTCCTACAGAAGAACTATTACATCCTTACTGACCACACACAACCAAGACTGCACTTTACCTACTCACTTGAAAGACATTTGGTCTGCAGATCAACTGTGCCTGACTCGCCATAGGGTAACTCTTAGGGTTTTCTGTTCTTAGTTTGTTTTTTTAATTTTGTTATTTCAGGTGCTTAATGATACTAATTCCCAGATAGTCTGAAATCTAACACCAGAAAGCAGACTATATCCCTGTTACATGCAGGAGTGTTGCTGTCTGATATTTTACTGTCACATAAATCAAGCTGGCCCCAAAGAGGCATCAGGAATGCATTCCCTAAGTATTGTTTCATTGAAAAATAAACAAGAACTAAGGAACAAGGTATCAAGTGTTTCTTGAGAAGAATGAGCTGCCTGATGATTTTTAGAATTTTTTTTTCCGTAAACTTGACAAACACCAGAAGCAACATCACCTTTTAAGGCAAAAGGCAGCTGAAAGCAAAATCCTTCTTTTAAGCCAGAGTGACTCATAACAGCAAAAATTCTTCCTAGAAAAACAAACTCAATCATGAAGTAAGAACAAGCTAATAGCCTTAGTGATAACAATTCAAACAAATCCTTTTTTCCCCACAACTTCTGTGGACTGGTTTGGCTGGTTCAAGCAGGTGCTCTCGGTTACTTCAAAAAAAGAAAAAAACCTAGACAGACCACTGGCCTGACCTAGTCTTATCATTCATTTGCATCCCTAGAGAGTACAGTAAACACAAGCACAGATGCACAAGAACACGTTTCATGCCTTATCTTTTCTACAGGAATGCAGGAGGAAGTATCTATCTGAAGCTGTATCTACACTGCAGTCACACATGCTTTCAACGTAGCTAACAACCAGCTCAAGAGATAAGACAGAGAAGATGCAGAAGCATTCACACATCTGCCTCCAGCAAGCCCGTGTAGTTGTGTATAACCCAGCACCAGTGTGTCTCCATCATGTCTGTTAAATAACATTAATGAAACCCAGGTCACAAAGGGATATTCAGATCACAGTCCTGCCTCCCGAAAAACAGAGGTTGCTGCTGCCATCAGAAGTGGCAGATGACACACGATGTGATCTCAGTAGGCTGCATCTAAATCTACTCCTCAAATCCTCCTCTTTGAGTAGTATCAGTCATTGCACAGATTTCCCTTAGCCTGTCCAACATGTGAGCCCAGGCATCTATGTTTTCAGCAAAGAAGGTGCTGACTCCACCAGCAGAGACCAGGGCTTCCACTTCCCTCTCCACACATGACCCATATAACTCCAGGCAAAACATTTTGTCTGCTTATGTCCCACTTTTATTCTCAGGTTGATTTTTTTTTTGTTTCCTCTTTTGACCAGGGACAATCTTTTACAAGATGTTTATGTCTATTTATCATGTGTTGCTGAGCATAAGGCAGCCTTTAAGCATTAACTTTAATAACAACAGGAACCTCAGCAGCAGTGTAATTCCAATTACAGCTACAAGGCCCCGCTCAAACCCAGCCATACAAGACATCCTACTCCAGAGACCAGAAGCATGAGTTGAATCTTTCTGTCCTGGCTCTTGTCAAATGTTTCCCAGCTCTCTGGCATGTCCCACACCACCTGGAGTCCATCTAAAAAACTCTCTGACAACTCCCAACCACTTAGGAGATTCTTTTTTTTTCAGACCAACTTCACAGGTTCTTAAGGGGGAAAACCACAGCTTAGCAAGAGCAGGTGAATTGAGTCCTAATGCTTAAATTCAAACTATCTGACCAAAGCTCTGTCACAGACAGCTCAGCTTTCTAGGAACTTGGACACTCTGAGTTACACAAGAGTTCTGCTCTCTGTCTTCTTGCTTTGAAATAACTCTGCTTGTTCTCCCTATTCCTGCATTCCTCCCTGGGCACTCCCATCAAAGACAGAGATCACGGTGACTTTCTGCTGTAACCCAGGACAGCTGTTACTTGGAGCTTATATTTATCTGCACATTGGTCAAGAAACCTGGTTTCTAGATGCAGGACACCTCTCAGTGCTCTAGTACTTTCCAGAGCTTGCTGCTACATCATAGCATCACAGAATGGTTGGGTTGGAAGGGATGCTAAAGATCTTCTCATCCAACCTGTCTGCCATGGGCAGACACCCCTTCTACTAGACGAGGTTGCTCAGGGCCCCACCCAACCTGGACTTAAACACTTCCAGGGACAGGGCATCCATAATTTCTCTGGGCAACCTGTTCCAATCTCACCATCCTCACAATAAAGGATAAAGGATAATAAAGGATATCTATCCAAAATCTCCCCCTTTTAATTTTAAAACCATTGCACCTCATTCTATCACTACACTCCCTGATAAAGATTTCATTCTCATCTTTCCTGTAGGCCCTCTTTAAGTACTAGAAGGCTGCTATAAATTCTCCCCAGAGCCTTCTCTTCTCCAGGCTGAACCCCCCCAACACTGTCAGCCTGTCCTCACAGGACAGGTGCTCCAGGCCTCTGGCCATCTTTGTGGTCCTCCTCTGAACCTACTCTAACAGGTCCACATACTTCTATGTTGGGGGCCCTAGAGCTGGACACTACTTCAGATGGGGTGTCAGAGTAGAGCAGAGGGGGAGAACCACCTCTCAACCTGCCGGCCATGCTACTTTTGATGCAGTCCAGGATACAGTTGGTTTTCTGGGCTGTGAACACACATTGCTAGGTCATATTCCTTTTTTCACCCACATATATTCCCCCAAGTCNTTTTCACCCTCATATATGCCCCCAAGTCCTTCTCCTTAGGGCTGCTCTCAATCCACGGTTGCCCAGCCCATATTTGTGTTTGGGATTGCCATGTGCAGGATCTTAATGAACTTCATGAGGTTTGCATGGGCTCATCTCTCCAGCCTGTGAGGATCTCTCAGGATAACATCCCTCCAGCATGTTGACCACACAGCTCGGTGTCATCAGCAAACCAGCACTCAATCCCTCTGTCCATGTCACCAACCAAGATGTTACATAACAGTGGTCCCAACACAGGTCCCTGAGGGACTATACTCGTAACTGGCCTCCATCCAGACATTGAACAACTGACCACTATTTCCTGGATGCGACCGTCCAGCCAATTCCTTATCCACTGGGTGGTCCACCCATTAAATCCATGTCTCTACAGTTCACTGACAAGGATTTCTCCAGTTTAGAGACAAGGATATCATGTGGGACAGTATCAAATGCTTTGCACAAGTTCAGGCAGATGATGTCAGTTGCTCTTCCTTCATCCACTATTTCTGTTACACTGTCATAGAAGGCCACCAGATTTGTCAGGCATGATTTGCCCTTAGTGAAACCATGTTGGCTGTCACCAATCACCTCCTTATTCTCCATGCACCTTAGCATAGTTTCCAGGAAAGATTTGCTCCATGATTTTGCCAAGCACAAAAGTGAGACTTACTGGACTCTTTAAAGGCAAAGAGTGAACATGGCAGTTAGGAGACAATACCATGATGGGCTAATATTGCCTGAGTTTCCATTCATCTGAACTCAGTCAACAATTCTTTTTTTTTCCCCTTAAACCAGAAAATAGCTTCACCTTTTGAAGGCAAGACCCGTAATGTGATAAATACCAAGCTGCACCATTTTTTTTTTTGATCCCAAGAAACCAAATCAACACAGACATCATCAATAGTATTTGATGATGACCCTAAAAAAAGGAAAGGCTTTGCTGTGTGGGTGTTCCCATGAGGCATCACAGCGTGACCTCTTTTTGACAGTGTTTACATAGATACCCAAGGCTAGTTATTACCAGGGAGAGTAGGAAGCAGGGAATTGTCCCGATTTCTGTCACAACAGCACACAGGACAAATGTGTAGTACAACTCAACTTCCCTGTCTTGAAGAGAACACACAGAAATTCCTAGCACCACACAGATTAGGCACAGCCACCTTCACCAGTGGCAAGAGGCATTTTTCAGTCTACCCCAACTACTTCAGGAAATTTATTGACTGCCTGTACTCCTGCATTAGCACACACTGCCTGTAACAAAAAAGAGCTATTCTCTGAAGTCCTACTAAACACAAGAGGCTGATGAAAATACATTTTAAAGCAGACATGAGTACTGCTTGCTCTTGTTTTTAAGAGGAAAAACACCAAAAAGAAATGTCACCAAGTTTCTCCTCTCTACCACCACCCACCAGTGTTCTACCTACCCCTTCTTTGTTATTTATATTTTTTTTAATTAACACTGTATTTTTTGCCCATGTGCCCTCCCCTCAAACAAAATTCCACTTCCCAGCTTGTAATTATTTGAAATCTTTTCCTGCAATTTCTATTGCTTGATGCAAGACATCTTTGCACACCCAGAAAAGACTACAACTCTCCTGCAATGCCCATATCCATTTCCATGTACTCAAAACCCAGCAAAACTGCCAGATAAGCTATCTCCAACTAATATTTTACATACATGTTATATATATATATATAAAACATAGGAGAATATATAAATAGTTACTCTCTTCCCACTCCTATTTTAGGATTTCCTGAACTCTACACTATTCCTATTTTCCCTACATCAGCATTAACACTGACAACCATATTCCTACATTAGTTCACTCTTGTCTCTAGAAACCACTGGATTGATTTTATTATTTGGAGCTATTCTTTACTATGTCCAGAATACAGAACTTCAGCACACTTTCATGTATCAGGTCTTAAAGTGATGAGCATATGTAAGTTCTATTAGAGTCTGTGCACACAGCAGATTGTCACTCAGGCACTCTGCCCTAAACATTCGCTTGCATTCCGCATTCCTCCTGTGAGCTTGACAAGGCTTTGTTAAACATTTGCATCCTGTGTTTCTGCTTGCAAAGGCATCTGTGCTCAGCACTTAGCACTTTCAGCTTGAAAGATCTGTGATCCTCCTTTGGCTGTTCCGAAGTTTCAGCCTAATTGGTGAGAAAGTCCCCTCTGCTTATGCAGAGGAGCTTTCACTTTTACAAAATCACAGAATCAAGTAGGTTGGAAAAGACCTCTGAGATCATCAAGTCCAACCTTTGACCTAACATTACCTTGTCAATTAGGCCATGGCACTCAGTGCCACATCCCGTCTCAAACATCTCCAGAGACAGTGACTCCACCACCCCTGTGGACAGCCCATTCCAACACCCAATCACTCTCTCTGTAAAGAACTTCCTCCTAATGTCCCACCTAAACCTCCCCCGGCATGGTTTAAGACTGTGCCCTCTTGTCCTACTGCTGATTGCCTGAGAGAAGAGACCAATACAACTACCTCCTGTCAGGTATTGTAGAGAGCGATAATGTCTCCCCTGAGCCTTCTCTTCTCCAGGCTAAACCACCTCTGTATCACTCTTATTCTCAAATACAGAACAAAAAGATGAGGTTTTAAGTTTTTACATACCCTGGGCACTCTCTATGGAATCACCAACAGAACAACCCATCTTTTGGGTAGGATGAGAGTGTCCCAGTGCGTTCTAAGGCAGTTATTCCTCAAAGCAGGTAAACCTACAAAGGAAGCTGAAACATGGCCAACTCCTGAAGGCCCCTCTGCATCAACCACTGCTCTCCATCATTTTTGTCTAACTCTCAATGTCTGCCTTTTGTATCCGGTATTACTAGACCCCAAGAAGATCCCTGTGGCACATGCTGTATCTCCCCAGAGAGCACAGGAGCAGCTCCCATTGACAGCCTTATCTGTCAGAAGGGAAAGGCTGCCTGATGCTGAATGGTCATTCATAATCCAGATACTATTAGGACCTGCACTAATAATTGAATAGTTTTAATATTCATAATTAAATCAAAGTGATTAGAAGTTCAAAATATGAAACCATGATTACGGTCAGCAGCTTTAAACTCAGGCTTCCGTTTTCAGCTGTTATGCCTGAAAAAAGGGCTGATTCTCCCTGATTAGTAACTATGAAAACATACATTTAGATTAAAATACCCCATACACTGAAGTTCAGCGTGCAAATTTGTTAAGGGAGATACATTACCATAAATTTATCTAAGAAGACAGACAATAAGTGATACATTCATTCAAATTTCATTTTTTCCTGTTTTATATGAATGAATGATGGATTTGTTTTTTACTAAAGTTGGGGTGGGGGGTTTTGTTTTGTTTGTTTCTTCTTTTGTTTTGTCATGATTTTTTTTGTTTTTAATTTTTACTGTCCTTGGAGGAAAGCTGATGTTAAGGAAACTTTCCTGTCTGACCATCCAGGAGCCATTCTGTCAGTCACACTTTCACTGCTGGGACTGAAGCCCCTTCACATCGGGCAGCTCCAGTGACCTGACAGGTGCCTCCCTGACTCCCTGCACACCCCACACTCACACAGCCAGACAATGTTTCCCTCACTGGCTCAGCCCTGGGTTTCCCACAGCAGAGTCACAGATGTCTGGTTCTTTTAAGTCATTTAATCGTGGCGCAGTAACACAGAAACAGCTCGAGCTGGTGCCTCTGGGGAGGGACCCCTGACAAAAGAATTCCTGGGATTTTGCACCCTCACAGTTCTTCTTACAATGGCAATATTTGGTCGGGGGTATTCTCATTGTTTATTTGGGTTCTACAGAGACTCTGGGTGACCAGCCACCCACTATCCTCCACCCCCAGCCAGTGCCACAGGTCCTTTTGTCCTTTTTCATGAAAAGAATCAGTGCCAGACCACAGCCCCTGGCCTGGCACAGAGCACAACCTGCAGCTCACAACTGCAGCTGCACACCCAGCTGGGTGCATAACTCAACAATTGAAACCCAACTAAAATCTCCAGAAACAGTATTTATTTACTACCTAAACTGCCCCAATCTTGATGACTCATCAAGAGAAGAAAGTGGGTTTAACAAACTTTGTATTTAAAATTGTTTTTAAAATAGCATTATCTATAATGAAAGAAAGAAAAGAAAGGAGACTGGTTCCACCAGAATAAAGAAAATATTTCACCATCCCTCATCTAGTCTTTCTTGAATCCCTGCCCTGCCTAAGCTATATGGCATTCTCAACTCAGTCTCACAACTTCACAACTTACATATCATGAACTGTTATTGCTGTGGAACTTAGATGACAAATATTCTCCCCACACTCACAGAATAGGCTATTGCTGTCACAGATTATCCTAGCACTGCAATGAACTCTTTTTCCTGACAATTAGGCCATTGATTTCCTGTGGTTCAAGCACTTTCATTTTCCTTTAAAGCCCTAGCCAAACCTGCACTGGTAAATACTTCTCAATTTAAGTGCTATTAAATGATCAGGGAAAGTTTAAATCTTAATCTGATTTGTCATTATTTCAAATTCACCACTGAAGATGTTTATTTTCAGAGAATACATTCTGTTTAACTGTGTATGTACGATTATACGCACACACAAATATAGACATAGCATTGTTTAAATGCATTGATTCCAAAACTCATCCGGTGATTATTAAAAATGTTCCCCCGCTTTCAGAAACACAGGGTGTTTTTAAAATATGATGGGTACTTAGCTCCTGAAATATATTCCCAGTGGACATAGCCAAGTACCTCTCACTGTAAGCCTTTAAAGAGAGATCAGAGGTATTTTCTAGAGTTACTCCAATTCCCAAAGAGCCAATACATCTCTTTTAGTATCCCAATATTGCACACATTTATGCCTTTGTCATCCTTATAAGAAGGACTATCCTTCCCATGCTGTGATGAGTATGGGCCTGAGACACTATAAGGATGGCAAAACCAGCAACAGCAGGATCCTGCCCACTCTCCAAGCTTTCTCTGAGCAAGGGTAGTGCAACACTGCCTGAGCTCACTGACAGCTTACTACCTAGGTCTGGGGTCACATCACGCTCTTTCAGAGGAGTCTGTGGCATGACATTGAGTCACAGCAACACTTCAAGCCATTCTGAGATAATCCACAACACTTGGCATCACGCAGGAAGACAGAAGTGACCTTCCCAAGGCGTCTGCTGCAGACCAAGGGCCACCATGCTCCCAGTGGGCACCCAGCTCCACAGGGAGTATTGGTCAGGGAAATGTCATCCCAGACACGCCGTGAGCAAACAGACAAGAAGCACCTCTGGAGGAGCAAGGTAAAGACAGGAAAATCAGCCACTGTAGGCAAAGGCAATTTTGGTGGTAACAACAACAGTATACACATCACTAAATTTCCTGCCTCAGTCAATCAAATGAAGCATTTGAGGACACGACTCTGTAAGTTTTCTAGTGCTGTAATACCTGCAAAGTACTTGTCTTTTTTTTATTATTATTTAAAGCTTTTCAGCTTTTTCTTTTAAGACAGTGACTTAAAACGGCTGCTACCTTAATTTTGTTGCTGTGGATTCACCAAGACACACATTTTGCTCCCAGAAAATCCCTGAGACAGTAAATTACATCATACAATTTTTACCACAATATTTCCAGGGAGAAGACACACCTATCCTATCTTTGTCCTTTGTGGTAACTCATAGAAGTTAAACAAACACATTCCCAATTTTAAGGCAAGTTGAGATCTTTTGCTCTCCTTAACCAACCATCCAAACCAAATAAGTTTTCCATCTCGGATTGCAGCAATTCCTTCTGCTCTGATTTTTCATCTGGCCACAGAGTAACTGGATCTGACCACAGGCCACTCTGTGGCAGGGCAACACACATCACTGTGAGCACATCAGCCAGCCACTACAAATAACACCCTGGCTGGACCAGGATCACTGCAGCCATGGCAGGCACTTCCTGGTAAATGAAGAACTGCTGTGCAGTAACTTCAGAGCACTGGTGTTTGGCAACAGTGCAGGCACTGTATGTGACCTAGCCTGTGGGTGAAGTAAAGCACCATGCAGATCCATCTGGGCCAGGAAAGCAGCATTCACATTGTCCAAAGAGTTCTTCACTTTGACAAGTGCTGCTCTAAGCAACTTTCTGACAGTCTTAGCTTCCGGATTCCCCCTCAGACTTGCAGGCCCATGTCCCCGTCTCTCTGGGGTGAACATTCATATTCAGTTTGCTTCCACCCAAATCCCTTTAGACACACAATTACCCCCCTCTCTTAACACAGAGCATCCCCAGAATTTCAAAGAGCACTGCTCTACCCTTCTCAAAAATATNTTGGCAACAGTGCAGGCACTGTATGTGACCTAGCCTGTGGGTGAAGTAAAGCACCATGCAGATCCATCTGGGCCAGGAAAGCAGCATTCACATTGTCCAAAGAGTTCTTCACTTTGACAAGTGCTGCTCTAAGCAACTTTCTGACAGTCTTAGCTTCCGGATTCCCCCTCAGACTTGCAGGCCCATGTCCCCGTCTCTCTGGGGTGAACATTCATATTCAGTTTGCTTCCACCCAAATCCCTTTAGACACACAATTACCCCATTTCACAGCGCACTGCTCTACCATTCTCAAAAATAGGATGCCTTGGGTAACACTCTCAAACACACAGATCCAGAGAAAAGATGAGAGCTTCATTATAGGATAACTGCACAGAATACATCGAAAATTTGTTATCTATCTAGGAATCAAATTATCATCTTTAAGGCAGGATCAATTACAGTTTATAACCCACACTTACTTGTACGGTTTAGAAAGCATCTAAACCAGTACCTAGGTACTAGGTACCTATACCAAAGATACTAAACAACTATACACATTGCTGGTACCCCAAAAATCTTCCCTCTGAAGAAGGATTTAAGAAATTCATTTAATGGGATCATTAGCACCACTAGGTCTCAGGAAAACCAAATGCATCTCATGAAGAATCAGCACTGATTTCTGCGTTTGCTTTAAGTTCCACTGTAGAAAATGTAGGTTGGCTTAAGTCACTGCAAATATTTTGGAATATTTTACACTCAGTCAGAAACCCTACACGGCTTCAGAATCAACATCTTTAAATAATTTAAAGGTTTTCAAAACTTTTGTGCAGAGTCAGTTACAACATAATGCCACATTGCACCATATTAGTTAAAGCAACTTGACAGCAGATGCAGTCCTTCACCTCCTCTCCTGATGCCCATTATACAGGCAAAGCAGTTACCTACATGGCTTGAGTCTTCACTTCTCTGCCCCTGAGTTCTCACACGCAATAGAGACAACACTCCAACTAATTGAGCCATCTTGCAAACAAAACCTGCCCTTCGAATCCATCTCTCACAACATCTATTTGCTATGTTTAGCTCAGGACATTTTTGGTCCTGTTTGAGGCAGACTGGGCAGTACAGTATACAAATAATTACTTGCCCATACCTAACAAAAATGGCGTAAAACAGGAAGAAAGATATACATATCAAAAATACATAAAAATAGGAAAAAAAAAGAAAGAAAAGTTCATACAAGTCTGTGACAAGACAGAGAGCCTGTCTTGGAGCTTATGAAATATATAGAAGACAAAAAGCACCCACTCCAAGAAACCCCAAATTTAAAGCATTTCACTTTGATTGCCCTTCTGTCTTGCAGCTTGCAACAATCACATAAGCATTGGTCAAGCAGATTAAATGTTCCAGGTGGAGATTAAACTTGCAGGAATAACAGCTGTTAGCTGGCCACTAGTATTCTAACATCATTATGGATAACCAGCCTATTTCTTGTTAAAATCACACCAGGCCCACAAGTCAGTAACAATGGGGATGCCTATCTTTACCTCTCCCCAGCAGTTTCTGCCATCTGCCTTTGCTTTTCCATCTCACCTTCAGCCTGGCACAGTCTAAAACTACTCTCTAGTTCATACTTCATATTCATGTTGTTATTCACTTTGTACAGCTAGTGCTGTTTCTCTTGCAAACTCAATGCTTGGCTGATGCCCATCCATTACACCATTAGAACACACTCATCTGATGAAAACAAAATACCCCTCAATACAGAACCCAAAAGCAAGCAGGTCCCTTATAGAAATGCCTGCTTATATAGTGCTGCAACTGGGGTTGTCTGAAGACCATGAGTTAGCTGGTCCCTGTCCTGAGCAGATGGCCAACCAAAGCACATATTTAATTTTCAACTATAACAAATGCTGCTGTTGCAACCTACAGTGAGAAATATGCTCTGACTGTATCAAAACTTTGTATCACTTAAGATATAAGTAAACTCCTGCTATGAAGGTAACATCCTCTTGCTTCTGATCTGCTTTAACATTAGCCAGCTCATGGGAGGATAAGGCAGAAGGATGAGACCTCACAGCTGGATGAGAACAAAAGCCGAAAGTCAGCCATAGGAAGTGAAGCAAAATTCTGGAACTGGCTGGAAGTAATTCCCCATTATGGACATGTTGTGAAGCACAGATCATACAAGTTGCTCATGTTCTTTGGAGCAGGAGAGAGGCTCAGGAAACAACACCCAAACTTAGAAATACAAGTTCTTTTTCTTGTAACTGGTCCCTGCTTTCCATGACATGACAATATCATCATATTCCCAACACAAAGCAAGATACATAATCTCACCTCTAATGAACACAAATCCAGCCATGTCCTTTCTATACCTTAATCACTCAGTGTAGGTGATGTGTATCAACTCATATGAAAGTCTTCCCAATTCCATGAAGCAAGGTCAGCTGACACTGATTAATGATCTGGCTCAACATACCCAAGGTACTGATGCACTCATTAGTTACCTAAGCAGCAGGATATTACAGTAAATTATGACAGCTGCTGCATGTAGCTTTTCAAAACTATTTTCTATGCCTTTAAATACAGCTAGCATTGGAGATGGGAAAATTTTTCCCATTACTAGGGAAAAAAAAGCTCTCTAGATCAGCCCTCTGTATAGAGTCCAGCAGTCTATAAGTGTCACTTGCCAGCATTCACAAAGCCATGACACACATAGTGTAAAGGCTTTGCTAACACCAATCCACATGCACTGCTTTTAGTAAAAGCACACAAAAACACTCTCCTTATCATCTCCAGAGTAAAGCCTGACAACCCCCCTGCCCTGCCTCCTCTATGAACCACCCAGTTCTTTTCTGCCTTTATAATGTTGCATTTCTCTCACTTTTAAAAAAGCACACGAAGAGAGGCAGAGCTTGAATTTATGAGGAAAAAAAAGTTTTCCTAACCTCCTAAAATCTCTCAAAATCTAAATATTTAAAGACATTCCGTTACGTCCCTTTACAGAAATATCCCTTTACAGTCCTCAAAAATGTCACTGCTTCTTCCAGAATCTCCCATATCCACACTGCTGTACTTACGATATAAGAGTTGGCACAAGGAAGCAGAGAGGACAGGACAGCTTGGGCTCTTTCACCTCCTGTGCCTTTGCACAATGCGTATAGTTCCTGCCTCACAGACATCACAATTTAAACAGATGAGGCTGGGAGAAAAGCAAAGCAATTCTCCTCATTTATAGGTTTCCAGGAGAATAAGAATTTTGCTCATGATCACACAAAGAAATTTATGGCAGAGGTAAGAACAGAACTCATACATCTCAATTCATTAGTATGAAGCCAATAACATCTTTTCTTTCAAGAGCAGTGTGTCCAGTCATTTCTCACCATGAGAGGTCAGGAAAGACTTCAGCTGCAGACATTTTGCTCTCATTCTCCCGGACCCGAGGAGAATTGATCATGTTTTCCTGGACTTCATGACTTGAACGCATATACATGAACAGTCACAGCAACAAATGTTAATGCAACAAATGAGGTATGTCCTATTCGCACTGATGATAACAGTTCCCTGGTGTACTGTAAGAAATAGCCTCACAAAAACACCCCACTGGAGTCCCAGACTCATTTCCCTGACTCTGCCTCATTAATTACTTGATTTGAATATATAACGATACATTGAACCTTATGCACATATAAGAATGAGAACTAGGAAAAATAATTCCTGCAGACCCATTCATCTTGGAAACTCCTTCAGTTGTGTCTGCAAGGTAAAATAAACTAATAGTCTACAGGTTCAGTGGAGAAGAAAACACCAACCGACCAGGGAGAGGGGGTGGGCAAGTGGGAAAAGTATACAGCAAAACAAGCTGAGAAAGCCCTGCTTTTATCCCCTCACGGAAGCCACCTGAAGGGAGCCCAAGGCTGATACCTTTTTCAGTAGAAGCAGCAAGCAGGAAAAGAACAGGACACTGAAACTCACTGCCACTTTGTTATAATGCTGATGGAACACAGCAGGATGCTGGTCTTGCCAGCACAGGACAGCTCTTCTTATCCTGTGCTCTCATAGCTCGAAAACAACTTCACAAGACTAGTGCAGTGGTTCATTCCTCACACCCTGACCCCCGTTGTGAGAGCTAAACAGACACGCTAAAGGCATAAATCCTGTGCTATAGAGCTAATGTTGCATGGCAGCAAGCTACAAAGGAAGAGGAAGTGAGTCTAATTGCAGCTCTGATCACTTCATTCCTGCATCTGCAAGAGAAGTCAAATTTAAGGAATCTGCTTTGCCAGTAACGCCTTTGCTGCAGTACACAAAAGCCGCCCCCCTTTGTATTCTGAACTAGCCAGGCAGTGTAGTACATTCTTCATCTTCATGCCCAGGAGCCTTTCAGCAACTCTAGCTGTCCATAACTACATACAAACTTCTACAGAGAACATGCAAGGCAGTTTTGAAATGGGAATGATGTCAGCGAATTACCAAACTTGAGGAAAACTTCCATAACCTCTCAGTGAGCATCTATAGCACAAAGTAAAAACTATAATGTGCAGTCCCAGAGTATTTCCCTTTTTAGAGATTTTGTCTGAGTAACAGTCCACACACACAAACCCTGAGTCACCAACTGGAGACACTTCATATGCCTCAGTTCTATCCTCATGTCAACAACTCCAATTTAACAGTCAGAGCAGAGAGTGAACATCAAACAAATTCATCAAGCTTCTCTAATCTCTCACTTGCTAAACAGAACTATATTTACATTGGTTAGCAGCATCTCCCCAGCAATTAATTCAAAATCAAGCACTGTTTTGGCCAATTCATCAAGTACCAAGGATATTTCCTGAACAAACACTTCCCTTGCCCTACTAAATGCACCCATCTAACCACTGTGCCAGTAAAGGCACACAAAGTGTTTGCAAGAAGAGCCATCACAGGAGTGCAATGAAAGTGTTGCAATGGGTGTGAGAAACAGCCCTTTCAGAAAAGCATCGATATATTTAAATAAAGATACAACCTTGGGAAGAGAAAAACTGTAGTACTTTCCTTCAGCTAAGAAATAAGCAATGTTAAACAGGGTAGTCCTTTTGTACTGATGGAATCAGTACAACTACTGAAAAATAACATTTTCCTGGAAAACCTTTCCAGTTTATAGCCCTTGTTTTTACTGTCCCAGAATAAGAATGCTGGACAGTGGTATAGTTTGTACTCCTACACGAGAAAGTTAGAATATTATTAATGTACTACTCTAACAGAGATAGTAAATGTTGTACTCTATTCAGTAAAGTATACAGCCTCCTCCCCAATCACAGATGTAATCACCCTCAGATATTGTGGAATAGTCCCATTGTCAGGCAAGGGGATACTAAACAGTATGGATGGGAAGGGCTGGATTCCACAAAATCCATCCATTGGGGAAGAGAAGAAAGAATGCTTTACCCTCTGGTTCCCATTTTCCTTTTAGGAAGCATGCACCTTTTGTGGATCTTGCCACTGGGCACATTTTGTAAAGCAGAAAGTAATTCCATTATAGATTTATCTTTCTCTTCTGCTAACACTTTCTTTGTAAGATCAGCAAGTAAAGTTTCTGTAAGGTCAGAATTGGCTTTTCACCCCCTAGAGACCCAACTGGTCTATTCAAGCAGTTTAATAGCCTTTATCTCTTGGAAACATTTCAGTTGTGTGGGTGACTCCTCTGATTCCCCTTGCATTATAAATACATCTGCAAACCCTGCTGACAGCATCAGGCACATATTATACAGCATAGCCACCAAGTCACCTTTTGCTGTTGAATACATAGAATTGCAGGAGCACAAGCCAAGGATAACATCTATCCTCTAATGCCTACAAAAGCTAAGGAGACTTTGAGCCAGCTTGCTATGTGGCCAGGCTGATTCTGTGACAGTATCTATGCAGCTTCAGCCTTACTCCCCTNGTAGTGAGGTGCTGGAACAGGTTGTCCACAAAAGTTGTGGATGATTCACTCTTGGAAGTGCTCAAGGCTAGGTGGGATGAAGTCCTGAGCAACATGATCTAGTGATCCATGGCAGAGGGGCTGGGAACCAGCTCATCTTTAAGGGCTCTTCCAACCATAACCATTCCAT